>VWZD01000039.1:378385-636964 GCA_013396695.1 Sakesphorus luctuosus | reverse complement strand
GGGCGGGAAGTAAGTTATAAAATAGCAATGTGTCAGGTTACCAAAGCAAACCTAGCAATATTGCAAATCCACAGAGAAGGAAGGAAAAAGTAGCATGCCGTGCTCATGAAACTATTATGGATAAGGACAAAATGTCTGTGTGTATCACACAGTTCTATACCACTTGGATAAGAAAAGACTGCCAATAGTTTTTGGCATATGAAAGCCACCATGAGGACTGCATTAAAACTGAGTATACTGTAAGAGAGTCATCTCACGTGCATCCCTAGAATTTATCTTCAAATGCTACTGTGTTAAATTCTGTATTCTGAGGCTTTTGGAAAACTGCTTTTACTTTATTAAATGAACTATACAATATATTGTTTCTCTGAAGAAAAAGCATCAGTAGGAATATAAAGTAGTTGTTTTAGCACAAAAAATCCCAACATTTTGCATGTATAAACAGATTCCAGTAAGTGAGTACACTTCTAGCATGAGTGTGGGTGTTCACACACACACGTACAGGCCATTTCATCATGCTCGGCTGCCCTCATACCTCATGTAACTACACAGCCTGTGACAGTTACAGACATTTCAGAGTTTAAATCCTTGTTGCTGTGTTTCTTGGGGATATCCCAAGGTCCAATGAGGTCTCAAAGAACACAAAAGCATTAATTCTTTTTCTGACATGCAAAAACATTGCTCCCAAACAGACATTCCTCAAGTGCATATAAAACCATTCTCTGCAGCCAGTGGAACAAGCAGATGTGCTGAAAGCTGTGGAGGTAACACACACAGAGCTTCACGCTCACGTGCAGGATCAGCGAAGGGCCACGGCATGCTGTGCATCACCGTGTGAGCCCGGGCACCAGAGCCTCATGCTCCTATCAGCTTCTTTCCAAGAGTTTCAGACACTGCACAACTAAACCAAATTATATTCAGGCATAATCCTTTCATGTCACAGCTTGGTGATCACTTTACGGCACAATAAGCCACCGTGGCCACCAAAGCAGCTGTCCCAGACTCAACTCTCCCCTTTTGTCCTGGTTCGGGGTTTTTGTGGGGGATTTTTTCTTTGTTTTTTTGTTTGTTTTTGTTTGGTTGGTTGAGTTTTTTACATTTTTTGTGGTGATTTTTGTGTTCTCAAAGTAGGCTGAGCTGCCCTATTGCAAATATGCCTGTGAACACAAGTGAGGGAGGGAGATGGGAACGGGTGCCTGGGGCAGGCAGGAGGAATCCTTTCCATGTCCATGGCAGCTCAAACTGTTTGTTAAACAACAGCCGGAGTTGAGGCAACCAAGATGGTGTGTAAAGAGCAGAAAGTACCTTAGAGAAACATACTGAACACTATCAAAATACCCAAGTCTTAAATAGGCACATGAAGTATTTAAATGCTTTCACACCCATAGCAAATTTTGTTTACTGCCCAGCATTTAAACAGCTTTTTCCTTACTATTGTAAGATTCTTCCCAAACAGTGTGAATTGGATGTTACAATGAATAGTAGCACTTCCACTCCTATTTACAACCCATTCAGTGACATAATTCCCAAAATAGCACACAGGATTTCTACACTTTAAGAAATAAAACCTGTTCTTGGCTCAAAAGAAGTTGTGCAAATTAGCTGACAAGAATCACTTCCTTTTGTTCTTCCTCTCTGACACAGAATATTAAAGGAAAAAGAGAGTAATACGAAAAACTTTTATTAAAACCATTAGAACCATGAAGCATTGTTAACGTCCCTCTTGTAATTATATGCAAAATGCTCAGTATCCAAGGAAACAGTGTAGTAATGAAGTTGGAGACTACTGTATAAATGCACCTTTTAAATCACCACCAAGAATGTCTATTCCAGAGGGACTGGCCAGTTTATTAGTGTGTGACACCCTGATCGCTTAGACATGCTACAGCTTAAAAACAAAAAGCTAACAAGCTACTTTCGCATAAAGGGCCCTTTTGTTTGCCGTGTCTGAACAGCACCTTCTTAGCATCTAGTTACAGAGTTCCTCTGCAGAGTTGGAGATTTCTCTAAGCCCATATTCACCTTCATGGGAGTTGTTCAGTAATGATGGGCACTAATTAAACTGCATAACCAGCAACAAATGAAGCAGAGATGCTGTCCTTTGCTCCAACTTCTCAGCAAATTGCAATATGCAATAGGAGAAATACTGAAACTGCGTTCTCCAAATCCATTTCATTAGTACCAAACACTAACACCTACTGACTCATGCCTCCTTTATTAAAATTAATTCCAAAAATGAATACTTGTGCTTCAATATGAACAGCTCACAATCAGGGATGTTTCCTATGAAGACGGGCAGGTCTACAGTAAGGAAGCCAATGCAAAATTAATGCCTGCTTTTTGGTGTTAGCACATAGATCACCATGCCAAACCCCTGTGTTTTGGGCTCAATTTCAGCAAGCATTCATTTATTCTCCCAATTTCTATTACAGTCAATTCCCCCCTAACTGAATATAAAGCAGTTCCAGCAGGTTCAAGCACTTTGTCATGCTGAGGATGAACTTTGGCATTCCTCCCTTCCAGTATGTGTGACAGTTTATAGGAGCACATACCTCAACATCCCTGCTTCTTTCAGATGCCCCTGTTATCTTTCTCTGTGACCTTTACATTCCCTTTGGCTCATTCTTTTCCATGACTGTAACATCCTTTATATAAGTAGATAGCCTAAGCTACACACAGTATTTCCAGTGTGGCCTCAGGCAAAGATAACCAAGTACTAGAATAACCTGACTGCCAGCTCCTTCCTGATGACACACACAGTCATAGAACTCTGTCACTGTCTTGAATGTTTTCATGTATGCTGATTTTGTAAAAAAGGCTCCATCATCTTCATGCTGCCTCCTCTTTTGTGCCTTGTGTCTTCAGTTTTCACAAACTTTACTTCTTTTCTGCTGTGACCATTATTGTCTCTGCAACATCTAAAGGCAACTTGTCTGCCCTCCTCTTTCCCCTCACACTGCTTTGAGGGCATCTTGTATCATTGAAAGAACATTCACATTTTCAGTAAATTCTGTCACTTTTCTTACACCTCCCCTCTTCCAGATTGTGTGAGACTGATCCTCATTATTTACCACCACAAACAACTTTCTCTCCCTGGAACACCTCACCACTTTGCTGCTTTCTCTTCTCAAAGCACCAAAGCACACTTTCACACAACACAATAACTGATCTTGCCCAATTAACCTCTTTTACTGGCTCCTATGCCTAAAATGTTTGCTTAGAAGGCCACAGAAATTAGGGCCATAGCTTTCTCTCACTATTCCTTCTCTCTCTCTCTGTCAGTAGATCCCAGTTGTACAGCATGCCCTAATGGCAATTTCTGCATTGTATCAGTACACCTGCAAATCTGGCTTATAGGACCATAATTATATGATGGTCCCATATATTTCTCTTTAGATTTCTTTCTTTAAACACCCTCTACCGTTTCATAAGTTAGTTAGCAGACTGGCTAAAACTTTATTTTCTAAAGGCATTGTCTTGTACTTTTGAAGCAATTGTGCACTCAAAGCAATTAAGTGAATTAACTTACTCATTTCCACTGAATTTTACTGTATGGCCAATTCATCCACTTCACCAGGACTGGTTTTTTCCCTATGACCAACAGCCATGACAGCAGTAACCTTAAAAGTCTGAGTCCCCAGTAAAAGCCACATCAGAGATGCGATAACTAGAAACACTACACCACTGAAGTTAGAACCCAGCAATGGTCAAAACCTGTCAGTATTGTGAGAACTGGTGCACCTTTGTCAGGCACTTTTCTGCCTAATGCAAAAAAAGGATACTCTAGAAGTTACAATTCCAACCAAGGCAGTTAAATTCAGTGAAGTCAGCCTGAAAGGGCAAGGGGACATTTCAGTAACTTCCCAAGATGATGCTGCTTATGCAGACTCACCAAGAACTCAGCAGCAAGGAAATGTTCCGGGGATTTGAACCAATTTGACTTCTAACCAGCAGGTGCTGGATACAAAACTGCATATTAACTCCCTCCACAAAATTCACTATCAAAAGACTAGCTTTTCCAGCCAAGTCACCAGCAGCCTCATTTTCAGAGGTACCTGGCACCTTCAGCTCAATTCAACAGGAATTCCACTGTTCAGTGCCATGGAAAACTGGAGCTCTTCACCTCTTTCGGTTTTAGCTTACTTATTGTAGCTCATGCTTATCTGCCTGCCATGAACGTCTTGAGGTTCAATTAGTTTTGGTTTGTAAAACACACTGAGATCTCCCAGAAAAGCTGTATATCCATGCATAGTAGGATCCCTGCAAGACAATTTTCTTGGCATCCCCAGAGGATCCAGCACAAACAGCCAAAGGACAACTCCAAAGACAAGGTACTTGAAGTACTAAACTGTCTGCAATCCCAATATGTACCTTGAAGATCAAAAGTTTCAGGGGCAGCACTTTGGTGCAACACATAGTGAAACTGATGTGAGAGTTAACAACAGTTTTACAGAAAAGTGCTGGCAAACACCTTATCATCAGCACCTTCAGCATAAATAAAGCAACAAAAAACCCCACCAAAAACAAATCTTAAAATGCAAATATTGAGGGGAAAAAGGAAATCAACAATACTAACAAAAAGTATCATGTAGGTTTTTTAAATATCCTAAACAGCTTAAAGTTGCCCAGGCCCCTGTATTCATTAACTGTTTAGGATGCAGACTTATTTATTTATTGCTTAGAAAAGAATTACCAGCTCAGAGGCTTTCCAAAGAACAACCCTCCCCAGTTCTGCATGGCCACCTCGGCTAACTTGCCCTGCTATTTCTTATTCTAATGCTAATGCAGTTCAAACAACCCAACCCTGCATTTTTTATCTATGCAATAAGCCTATCTTTAGGCCACTCAGTTGTGTCAGTTTAAATCACAACATTCCCACAGAAAAAAATCTGATCATTTTATTTATTTCTGGGGACAGAGAAGGCAGAAGAAAAACAACTCATTAAAAAAAGCTTTTTTTTTTGTTTGTAGTGCCTAATTCAAGCCTCACTGAAATCTGCGTGAATTTAAACAGCAGTTGGACCACAAGAAACAACAAATTTTATTCAAGATTTGCAGTTATCTTAAAGACAGGGTACCCTGAAAATACCCAAGCATGCACAAGCCTATCACATTATATAATAATACATATTATTAGGTCTTATCCAAAGTTGCTGGAATAAAGGCCAAGATCCCATTGATCTCTGTGGGTTTCAGATCTCTTTTGTAAAATAAGCCTGGATTCTGCTACCCCAGCTTTCACAAGCATCTGTATGGGGATATTCACAGGGCTTCTCATAAGAAGGAAAAACCATGAAGTTGAAGCAATCCATGAAAGGTACTGGATTTATTCCAGATGTGGAACTGCTTTTAATTAATTTGGAAGCATTTGAAGTATTCACTCATTAAATATGCCTTGCATTTCACACATGCAAGTAAAAGAGCAAGAAAGTCCAAAATTAAAGCCAAAATCATAGTGTCTTTTTAAAAATACTCTGACACCACTTTTTAGCAAAATTAGGCTCATATGAAGAGAAGAGTTACTGCACTGCCATAACATACCACACCCATATGCAAAGCACACAGTTCTGCACTGCCCATCCATCCCCAGGCAACCTCACCTTGACCTGGAGGGCTGGTTGGGAGCTCTCCTATCTCCCCTCAGCCCTGCACCTCTCCACACAGGGCATTTCCCAGTGTGCCCATCCCCATCACCCACAGCAATCCTTTAAGTTCATGGTATCTGTCCTCTACAGAAGGATGAAACAACTTATGGCAAATCTATGTGGCAAATCACCATTTCTGCTAAAAATCACAGAATCACAGAATATGCCAAGCTGGAAGGGGCTTACAAGGATCATTGACTCTGCACAGGACAGCCCCAAGAATCACACCACGTGCCTGAGTGCATTGTCCAAATGCTTCTTGAACTCAGGAAGGCTTGGTGCCACAAGCATTTCCCTGGTGTTCCAGTATCCAACCACTCTCTGGGTGAAGAACCTTTTCCTAATACCCAACCTACACCTCTCTTGACACAACTTCAGGCCATTCTGTCAGGTCCTGTCACTGGTCACCACAGAGAAGGGATCAGTGCCTGTCCCAGCTTTTCCCCTTGAGAGGAGGCTGCAGTCTCTACGGGGTCTCCCCTCAGTCTCCTCTTCTCCAGGCTGAAGCCAGGCAAGAGGGAGGCTGTGCACGGCAACACTCGGGCAGGTCCACATGCAGAAACCCAGACCCGTCCAGCGCAGACAAAGCGTGGGCACTGTACTCCTGCACCTCAACCTGTCTCGGAACGCCATCCACCCCAGAAGCTGGCTGTTCCTTGAGAAGAGCTGCTGTACCAGCCCACGCCGGCACAGCTGGATGCTCCCAGCTCCCTGAGGATGCAGGTGAGGTGGGCTGTGTGCCCTGCTCCCGCACACCCATGTGCAGACAGAGCCCCGCGGAGCCAGGCACGGAATAGCGCAGCTCTCGCCTCCCCTCTAGCGGCTGACCCGGCGCTCCCGATCCCGCTGCCAGTGCCCAGGGGTGCAGGGAGCGCGTCCCTGCCAAAGCCAGCCCAGCACGGGCTGCTCTTTCTCCGAGCCCGGGCTCAGTGCCACGGCCAGGCAGGGATGCTGCTGCACAGGGAAAATGCACAAGGCAGAGCTGAGCACATGTGGGCAGAAGTACAGCTTTTCTGCTTCCATGGAAGTCCAAGACTCCCAGTTTTGAGATGAGGTGAGCAAAATTCCCACACAGCATGAAGAACCACAACTAAGTTTGGGACACAGTTATATATTTAATTATTTCTCAGAGATCCGAAAGAATCAGGTAGTTGGTGGCTACAAAGCACTCAAACTTTTCCTTCCCAAAGACGAAGTTTTATATTGGACAACAACAGTTTTGTCTCCAAGGGACACAATAAATTCTAGTGATCACCAGACAAGTCAGTTTCTCAGGGATATCAATTTTACCAAGTGCTACCAAACTGTGGGTGATGCTGTCCTGTTCACAAGCACACAAACATTAAAAAAAACAAAACTTCACATTTCTTCACAAGTAATATATCTTTTTTAATTCTTCTTCCTTCCCCCCCTCACCACGCCCCCCTCCCTAAAAAACCAAGCAGGAACATTCCAGTTTCTTTCCTTTGGTTGCCAGTGCTAAAATATGCTAACAGCATTAAGGCAAGGGACGACTTGAAGAGCTCACAATCTGTATTCAGCATAATTAGCAGATGCCAATTTAACTTATTACTGCTTCTTCCTTTCTATATTATAAAAAGGATGTCAATGAAAACCTGTTATCTAAATGTTTTCTCAGTCCCAATAGAAAGCAACAATCATGGGAAAATAGAGTCACAGGACATGTCTTAGGAAATACCTGATTCTGAAATGATATTATAAACAGCTACATTAAAGAAAGAAATTAATGCCTGCAGACAGGACTTCTCTGTCCTTCATACTTTGAATTTTTAGACTGTTTTCAACGTAATTACATATTTGGTGGCATTCTTGGTTATTCAAATAAGCAATGTAACATTCCAGGTAAAGTGATACCATTAAATGAGGTTGCTGAACTGTATCAGCTACTGATCATTGCAAAGCATGAGAAATGAGCACCTTAAGATGCATTTTCTATGCAAAGAACTCACAGCTAAAAAGTAAGAACACAAATACCTGCGAAAGAAAGCAAATCAAGCCTTAAAAATCAGCCTCATCCAAAATAGCAAGTAATGGATTGTGCACAGCTAAGGGGACAGTCACAGAGAGCACTTCTGCTGCCTGCAAAGCAGAAACACATTAACACATTTTATAAAACAATGCCCTCTTGAACTAAGAGGCTGTTGAAAGACGTATCCAACACACACACAGGCACACACACACACACAAAAAGCAGCAAGCACCAAGGTTGTGGATTAAACAGGTTTCTAACACGTAAAGGATATAATGATCCAGTCCAGGCATCATTTACTGCTGCTTCTGCTTGGTGAAGATGCCTTCCTGCTCACAATTCTGCACATTACAAGGCAATGCAAAAAAATATTTTAATAAACTATCTTCTGACTCTCAGGCTAAGTTGAAGAGCCTTGTAAGGCTATGCTTCTCCACAGCTTTAATCGATTTCAGCTATAACTTCATTTGCCATGCGTAACAAACAGTGAAAACTTCACCCTTCCCAAGAATTAAGAAGAAAATAACATTTCATACTCCCCCATAAGCAGTGTACAGAAAGCACAAAACAGAACCGCTGCACACATACCCCCCAATTAAACTGGTCTCTGTGGAAACTAATAACTTTCCACAGTATGCACAGTAATCCAAGTAATAATTTTAAACAGGCATAAGCTGCAGTGTGCTGAACTAAGGCATTCTTACCTTGTGAAGAGTGCTTGAAGACATTTAGTTACAGTAAAAGAGGAGAATGTGCATGTTGCCAAGTATTTCCCATGCAAAGGGGATACGCTTTACCCCACATATGCGCACGCACCCACAGACTGGGTGCGTGTGCTTCCTAGGTAGAGAGAGAGGACCAGAAAAGATAAGCAGCTGTGATAATGCCCCGGCTTTATGTCTCAATCAGTAGCAAGCTAAGCTGGAGGAACCATTTGAGATGAAAAGGGAAACAATTCCAAGAAACAAGATTTTTTTTTCTCCTCTGGAAGCAAAGAGCTTTGCTTGGGTGACCTATAATACCTTAACACAAAAATCTTGAACAACCCACCTCCCTCCTGAGCCAGTGAGTTGTACATGTCAAATGGCACTGCACAAACAATGCACAAAGACTTTAACAAAATATTAAAGAATCCCTTACCTTTTAGTCAGAATAAGTGACAGATAACAGTGACAAGAAACTCAGTTGGCACAGTTCCTGTACGTATTTCTCTGCGGACTCCTTTTTAGTGGTCCCAAAAGCTCTGAACATAAAAAACCTCCAGCCTGCCTGCTTCATTCTTCAGCAACAGAGATACATGCTGTCACGGTAACGCAAAAAAAAGCAAAAAGAACTATAGATCTTAGTTTTTAAAGCCTTTGTGCTTATAGGGAAGAAAAAGAGGGAGTGGGGAAAAGAAGGAACAGAGTAAACACTTTTTCTAAGAGCAATGTGGTCTTGGCTGAAGAAGTAACCACAACACAGAAGCATTCAGTTTGAATTTCCCTGTTTGCAAGGTCCTTGGGAAAAATAAGAAAAAAATTTCGATCTTTAGGGGAAAAAAATCATATGCATGGATGGGGGAAGGGAGTGGAGGAGGGTACTGCTCCTATGTGACATACATATGGAATGAGCATTAGAACAATGCTGACAGGACAGCTAAGCAACTGCACTCTGGGGCAGCAGTTTTCAAAGCAGAGCTTTTGCAGCTTTGCAGAAAGGAGAGGAAAACAATTCAAATAATAAAAAAAAGCCCTCCGCAAAGGGGAAAAAAAAAAGAAAAAGGAAGGAAAAAGAAAAGACCTATTAAAAAAGAACTACCAGACTAAAAAAAGGGGGGAAAAAAGAGTTGGCTAATTTCTGAAAGGGAGGTGGGTGGGAACTGCCGCGACTGTTTCCCAGCGATGCAAGCAGAAGCCTTGATGTCTAGTGCACTTACATTTTATGCGTCGCACAGTGGGTCCCCTCCTCCCTGCCTGCCTCTCTCCTTCCCTCCCTCCCTCCTTCCCTCCGCCCTCCCTGCCTAGGAAGCTTGCTCTCCCAGGGGACAAGAATTCCAGTGGACCCAATTAACACTGTACTTTGCTGGCTCCTTGGTATGATCGATATTAAATAAGAGGAGTTTTAGCAGCACTGAAAAATAAAGCAGCCATGTAATGTGTGGCTGATGGAGACTGCATTTTTTTCTCCCTGCTTCCCCTACTCCCCCAGTCTTGAAACGATCCAACGCAGTAGAAAAAAAAAAACAATTTCAAAAGCATGTGCCAGTATCAGTGATACAAGCTGCATCAGATAGATATTTGTTAGAAACTTGATGGAAGCCCTCGGTTGCTCATTTCACTGGCTTCGGCAGTACTTTATTAAAGTGGATTTACAAATCAATGGAAGGAATCCAAATGTTCACAAACAGGCTCTTTCATCAGGTCCGCTGCCTGACCGTACAGGAAGTTTGCTGAAGGGGTCTGGGGGCTGTTTCGCCAGCACACTTGTTTTCAATGGACTCCCAACAACATGACTTGTTTGGTTTGGTGAAAGAAAGGCAGTAAGAGGTTCACTGCTTTAAGGGAAAGCAGCCTAGTGTGTTTACTGCCTCATTCCTGAAGCACGTGTGACAAGGCATCCTACAAATTGCAAATTATTGTAATTTGAAGGGGGAAGTGGTTTGGAGGCAGTAACCTTCTTTGGTCCTGTTTTCCCTGATCTATCAATCACAGGATGCCATGTAAAAAACAATCTACTACAGGCTCTGTCTATAGAGGAAAAGCAATTACTAGCATTAACTCTTGCCATTGCAAATTAATACAATACAGTCCACAACTGATAGAGTCTGCCTGCAAGCCATTAATCTAAGAATAAATGGGTGGTTTGCTTAAATCCAACTGGTCTGAAATTCTCAGATTAAGAACTCCTCTCTCCATTTCCACATTTCTCTTTTTGTTTGTAAAAGTCAGTGGAAAGTAAAGAAAGCCATATTTATTTGCTGTGGCCAGTACAATTCCAAACTAACAATATCCATCAGTGAAACTAACTGCCTACAAATACAGGATTTCATCACCAGTAGCTGCTTTCCATTTTTTGTTTCTGGGGTGGCTATGATCTACAAATTAAACCCAATAAATAGCACTGAGCAATATCCTTGATTGAACAGCTGGGTTGACCACTGACTTGAATCCATCTTGTTAAATTAATGTTAGATTGCATTTACATACAAATAAGATCAATTAAAAATACTCATAAAACCATGCAACCAAAGGCAGTGAAGAGTTAAATTAATTAACTCAAAACCCCTCCAAATAAATAATGTTAAGGTTATGATTCTCCATCTAGCTGATGGAGGGAAAAAAAGCAGCAGCAGGACAAATTTCTGTTAGTGACTACAAGCAGTAGATCCAAATACCACATCCTTTGTCACAAATTCTTTATGAAGCCTAGTAACATCCTTCACAGCTAGATAAATGTGGGCTATGCAGAAATCCCAAGCAGCGGTCAACTATCCCAAGAGATATCCCAAATCAAAGGTTCATTTACACGGGAAGATCTAAAAGAGTGCAGCTATATTGCTTATGCACATGAAGTCATCTTTCTTGAGCTACGGTAGTTCCAGGCTCATGTACTTGCACACGTATGCATGAGGAAGATGCTGCATTTTACATATATTGACTTCACAAATATCATCTAGCTGACATGTTTTTCTCAGGCAAAAACAGTCGGAGAAGTACCCCGATTAACTAAGCAGGCAACAATGGGTGACAATTTGAATGAGAGGAAAATTAAAAAACCTTCACTGGAAATCACAGAAAATTACATAGATTGTCACGCTTCACAGTTGTTACTGGTCCAGCACCACAGCACGGCAAGCATACAATATTTGAAATGAAACACAGAGATTGTTGATAATACCAGCCTAATGGTTCAGGCCTGGCAAAATTACATTCCCTTTCAGTCCCCTATTCTGAATTAAGGGGCAATGCAAATTGGCTAAAGTGTCCCTGAAAGTGGCCCCAATCTCATACAGCATTCTTCTCTTGGCAAGGGGATCAAAGCACTTGGCAAGTGCTTTGGGATCACATCAGAGTGAATGAACACATATGTACACTTGTCCTGGAAATAAAATTGTTTACACAGAAACTCACTATAATAAGAATAAAATCCACTGAATCTACCCTGGCTCTGGAGGCCCAGTTGGTAGCTACATTTTGGGAAAGGTTGAGTTTTACAGCCACGGAGGGGAACATAAGTGCTCTTGGAACCCATAAATGATCCATCAGCTGATCTGTCATCTCAACACTCCTAGGCACTAGGAAAGTCTTTATTATCCCCATTTTGGAGATTATTATTTGAACATTGAAAGCCTAAACTACCTCCCCAAGGAGATGCAAGAAGTGTTGGAGAATAGCAGGAAACTGATTCCAGGCTTTTCAAGTCCTTTATTTGCAAAGACTGTTCTTGTTTCAAACACCATCAACTGATTTTTACATACTTCTGAAGTCAAGCCTTGTTCCTTAAAATATATCAGCACCATTCTAGTCTACTCTTAAGCATAAATCAAACCACCGTTCATGGTATTTAAAGAATAAATCTGTGCTGCTTAAGAACTCTGCATGTGTATACACTGACAAGTTTTATTTCAAATAAAATTTACATTATTTTACTAGAAAATAATTTAAAGATCATTTGACAATTAGAATTACAGTCCCGGTTTGGTAAGACATTTCAAGCCAGTGGGGAATTCCATGGAAGGACACCTCAAATGTGTGAACAGAAAGAGATATGAAATGTTTCTCAAAATAAGCAAGTATGCCAGTATCAGATCAAGTTATTGGTTAAAGTCTGCTTGAAGTAAAAAACTCCTGAATGCCACAGTGAAAATCCCAGTCCAACTGCCAACAGAACGACCCCTGCTGCTGCTGGAGGCAGGGAAAGAGGGATGTGCTGTGGTCCTGACCTGGGTGAGAGGCTCCCACAAAGACTCTCCCACGCACAGATGTTCTGGTGGACTGCGTGTGCTGTCCCATGACACCCTTTGCACATCCCAGCTGACAGAAATGGTCCTTGGAGATCAGCATCACCCAATAGATGGGCCCACTACTGCTGCCACCATTAGAGCTGGTGTCTTGATGATTCCAAAAACATAATCCACAGAACAGGACATAGTTAGCTTAAAGTAATTGAAGCACTGCTCTCAGAATTTGCTTTATTGACATGAAAGGCAACTCTACAGAAGCTGTAAGGAGTACCTAACAAAAGTTTAAGCTAGAAAGGTGTATCAAAGAAAAAGTTACTATCAAAAGATAGAGAAGTCAGTATTTACTACTTGAGGGCAGGAACTAATGATTGTAATAAGGCAGTACCATATAACCCAGAGGAAAAGCCAAGAAAATTTTTCTTTTCTCCTTCAGAAACTATACTGGGAAGTGTCAGGATTTTCAGTGCTCTTTGGAGAACTATAATCTATCTGGGTGCTTCCCAAGAACATACGACTGAAATTGCAAGCATGGGAGATTAGCTATGTAAAGATACATGGTGTAACAGCATTTTTAACAGCTAATCCCCTTTATTACAGATATCATCAACTGTCTTCATTACATAAACCTCACAATTCAACGATTCTCAAGTACTATAGCCTTTGGCACTATTTAAAGTTGCTTACATTTTCTTTCTAGTATACTCTTCTTGATTATTCAAAGGCAAATAATAGGTAGGTTGTTCTCTCTTCCTTTATATTCATTTTCATATAGCACAATAAATACTAGAAATTAAAAAAGAAAAGACATTTACCTAAATATGTCTTGGCTTCAAAACATCAATACTTAGAAACAAGGGTGAACACACAGCGATGTGTCTTTGCTCAAGAATGCGAAAAAATGTCTGTGGATATTTTAAATATTTACCAAATGAAGGGGATGTATATCAGGTTGCAGGGCTCTGGATTACACACACTTTGAAGAGATGATTCATGTTAGTGTACATCAGTAGGGTTGGAGGTTTGCTTTATTCTTTCTAATTTCTAATTACATTTTAGTAGAAGAATAAACAGAAAGAACACATAAAGCCAGAAACTAAATCTAAACTAAAATAAAGGAAAAACAACCTTTTAAGGCACTTAACATCAGAGAAGGTTAGTCAGCCAATTACAATTGACAACCAAGCAGCAAACCAGTGGTGAGGTTCAGCTGACTAATGCTCTACCACCATTATTTAGCAAGTACCAAAGATAAAAGGCCAATTTCCTATTTGAAAATTGAGTTTCAGCGATGTGCAGCCACCATTCTGTGGGGCTGGGTGATTACCTCTCCAGCAACATCCATCACAGAAGTCCAGCAAAACCAAACAGAGCTACAGCACCCACTGCACTCCCTTCCATGCCCAAGCTCTTCAGAACCCCCAGATAAGCATGGAGGGGCTTGCTATACTCTACGCCAAAGCAGCCTTGCTTTGCTGAACTGGGATTTGAGAAGTCTCGTTCAAATCCTCTTGATGGCAACAAACTGTAAAGGCACTTTATTTCAAATGACCCAATGAGCAATCTTATTGGATCTAATTTTCACAGTTTTTAAGTCTTTATTCAGTGGGTGAAAACAGACCCTCCTGAGAAAGACAAATTCAGAAAGCAATAGCTATTACTTATCATTCCCACCAGAGACGCTCTTGCTCTGTACTAGCAAGGTGGTGATGCTGTACCCAAAATCTGGCTGCAGGACAGATAAGGAAACTTAAACTAATTTTAAACTAGACTGAACAGCATTGCTTTTCACACCAGTGAAGCTACAAATATCAGCATAGACCACATAAATCTAATCAGGATCCAGGAGGCTCTGACCACTGACCATACCATGATAAAGCATCTGTTACCATGGCTTTGTGGCAACCACAACCACCCAGGCAAGCTTGGTTAAAAGCTAGCCTGGACACTTTTCATGCTTCCGACTGCAGCATTAGCAATATCTGTAATTTACTGGGGAGAAGGAAGCTCTTTCCAGAATGAACTGAAATAAAAATAAAATAGAAGTTGGAAGAAATTCATACTACTCAACTGTAAGTGCTTGGTTGTGATTTTCAAGGCAGCTGCAGGGAGTACAGTACAGCTCCTGGGGCATCTGCCTGGTCCCACTGAGCACATGGTCAGTCTGGGACAATGCTGCTTCCAGCCTGACACAACTCATCCTATCACATCTTTAAGGTTGCATGATGTATGTCTCATTCCCTAGACCTGATCCTGTTCACATGGAGCATGAACACAGGCAACTCTTCTCAAACAGTTCTTTTATACACCACCTCCAATCACTTCTCCCAGCATAGACTGAGTTAAAATGTTTTGGTTCCTCCTCTGCAGCAAGGGAAGCCCATTGCTCTGGCTTGGCAGCTTAGGGGTGGAGCTGCCTCAAAGGCAGAGAGACACTTTAATCATAACACGGCCGAAAGAGCCAGTGTTGGTCAGGGCATACCAGCAAAAGTCTGTTGAAGAGGCAACAATATAGGCCTACATAGTGGGGAGGGAAAATAAGTAACAATAAAAGCATTACAAGTACGTAGGTAAATTGTTATGTAGGGGTCTGTGATTTCAGAGAAAAACACAGATGATATGATGGTATGACTTTATTACTAATTTTGGTTACTGATATATCAAGCCTTTCTATAGGATATTGGCATACAACGTGGAATATATTTTAAGTGTCACTTTGCTTGAATATATACCTCCAACACATGCTAATAACAGTTCAAATGAAAAGCCCTGCCACATCACAGATGCTCACATCTATTACCTTTGAAGACAGAAAGTAACTGCTAAGTATTGTTCCTCAGAAGTGGAGAGTGTGGGAAAAGAGATGGATAAATCTGGCAAGAGATTAGAAATGCCTAGGATTTCTCTCCTGCTCACTGCAAGGTTGCCTAGTTTACTCCTTTTCCAGTTTTATTTTAGCAGCAACTTTTCTGAGGCTTTTTGTGTAGTGGTTTTGGTGATCACTTGAGCTCACCTTCCCCTCTGAGGGGCATCCCTAAAAGTCAAGCTGCAGTGCAAGTATGTTATATATATATATGGTCAAACCTCACGAACAACGATTTTGGAGAAGGGCTCTCCTCACGTGGGTGTGCCCTTCCAGCCTGTGCAGTGGATTTTTTTAGGTGAGGCACAGCGTGTGCAGAACTGGCCCCACCATTTAAATCCTAAGGTCCACCTGCCACGGCCGAGCGAGCTTGGACAGTGACAGTGAAGTCCTCAGGACTGTCACAGCACCCGGTACTAACCAGGGCTCACCCTGCTGAGCTTCTGAGATCTGACGGGATGGGATGGCAGGGAGGCATTGAACTGCCAGGGGACGGTCCCCACTGAGACTCGAACTCACGACCTTGGGATTCGGAGTCTGGAGTGCTCTACATTACACCACAGGACCACCCTGCAAGTATGCTAGTCCTAGACTAAATATGCAAAATCACAGAATTGCAGAATATTTTGAGTTGGAAGAGACCCACATGGATCATGGAGTCCAGCTCTTAAGTGAATGGCCTATAGGGGGATCAAATGCACAACCCTGGTGTTATTAGCACCATTCTCTAACCAACTGAACTAATCTCAAAATGAGAATTTTCTCTGAAGCTTTGTTTTCCACTGGTTTGGTAATGTTTTTTTCACCAAAGCTCTTCCCTCCTGCCTCCCTTGTAAATACTTGATATGCTATGATTTGCCTATACAGGTCCCAGTTACCACTTAAAGAAGGAAGATAAAATAAACAGAGAAACCACTCTGAAAGAACATCTATTTCCAACAGGTTTCCAGCATGGCTGGACTGATGCGCCTGTTATTAGGACAGGGTGGATTAGTGTAATTGCCTTACAGTTTTGACAGTTTCTGTTATTCTCAGAAGAGATGTTCTGCAAGTTCTGTCTTACTTCCTACATACTATCAAGTGACAATTTCCATTCATTTTGCAAAGGACTCCTGAAGCAAAGTGCAGAGGTCTTTAAAGTGACTTGTGCTCAGGACTACTTCTTTGAGGGATGCAACACTGGTTGCCATGGCTGCTGAAGGTTAAAACCCGCAGGGCTGATGTCTTTATCAAACCCAAGCACCACCTGAAGGTTGGGATGCTCCACAAAAAGAAGCTTCAGGCCTAGAGGTCCTGGCAAAGGGAGCTGGAAGTGAACAGATGAAAAATGCAGCACCTTGTTAGAAAAAGGCAGGTGGGATGGTTTGATCTTGCTGGATTGGTAGGAGAGTGGAAGGTCCCAGTAAAAGGGGGAAAATAATAAAGAATCAGGTCTTCCCTTTCAAACTATTTTCAATGTAGAAGACTGCAAGTTTGGCACAGTGATAGATAGGTATCAGCTCTCCAGTAATTCTGGGACTAAACAGCATTCATCAACATGGGATTCAAATCCCAAAAGCAGGGAGGACGATACCTCAGCAGGTACAATCTATTTCTCAAGGCAACCCTCAGCCAACAACATGACGGACCTCCATACTGTTGGTTTACTCTCTCCAACAAAGATGAAAAAACAAAGCCCAGAGGAATTTATTGTCCTTAATTTTCATATCATTGTTAATATATTATTATTATTATTATAAGAAGAGATGAAAATTTCTACCTTTATTCATTTTACTAGTACATCTTCAACTCCCTAAACCAAAACAAGGAAAAGGGGAGAGGAATAGGAGTGAATAGATTTATGTTGCCCTTGTTGCATCTTGAGGAAGTTGGTTAACCATTTTTCTAAGTTATTTTGAACCCATCCTTCCTCAGCAAGTGAAAAGATCAAAGGCAGTGCTGGACACCCACTACAGGACAGAATCAACAGACAGAACAAGAAGCAGCCTCATCTCCACCATGTGTGCCATGACCCAAATGTGTTGGGGCTCAGTGACCTCTACTCCAAAATTCAGGTTGGTGTCTTTAGCTTATACACTGTTATTACAGTCCACACTCAGACTTTACAGCTCCTTAACATTGTTCCTGATATTCTGCACAGAATAAAAACATCAGAGCAAAGGACATCCATGTCTGAGCCACCTCCCATCCCATCTGAAGGCAGTAAACCTTGTGAAAATGTGACAAAAGTGAGAACTGCAGCCCATAATATCCAGCATTACACAAGAATGAGGGCAGAAAAAGAAAGTGTAATGGGATAAAATGCAGCATATCCTGTCAGGTTCAAGTTGTGGCAAACAATGGAGACGAGGGCAGGGCTCACCATATAGAAAACAAAGACGTCCGTTTAATTGTTACTAAACTACGTAGTACATGAGTAATTGGGTTTATGGATGTTCCTGGCAGAGACAGAGGGGAACCCAACCTCTCAGGGCAGCAGCTAAGTGCTTGACTTCTGTGTATTTTTATGTGTTTGTCAAACACTTAGACACTACAGGCACTTAGAATCCTTTAAATAAATAAGATGCACTGCATTATTACAGTGCAAAAAGGCACTGTATCAATGTATGTTAACTACTTTCAGTGGAAATTATAACAAGATACGAATGTAAGTGCAGACAAAAGAAAAGCCTAATGAAATAGGGTAGCAAGGAGAGAGGGGAGAAAATATAAGGCTGGCAGTATTGCAGCCTAAAAGAAATCAGAACAGTGGATCTGAGAATAGCACAGATCATAAGATAGGAGAGAAAGCACCTCCTGTTTTACTATGACTGGGCCAGCTTACATTTCATTACAGGGAATCCAGGATAGGCAATTGTGTAATCAAGAGCCAGACGGCTTTACTCATTTATAATTAATTCAGAGTACTTTGAAAGTGAGCTTAGAAAATAGCTAAGTGCTTCCCTTCAAGAAAACCTCTTGTAATGCTTCTGCAGGGCACTGCAAGCAAAGCAGAAGTTGTTCAGCTGAAGACAAAAGGTTTTCTCCTAACATAAATGAATAAAGTGTTACCACAGGCAGTAAAGTAGAGAACATGGCCCATCTTGAAGGAAGGCTTTCATCCAAGCACTGTATTTTTACAGCAAAAAACACCACTCTGGATTGGTTTACACTATTTTAAGAGTCAAGAGAAGTTTCAGCAGATTACGGACTGAGGCAGGCTGTTAAGTCTTCTATTTAATGTACATAGACAACTGCTCCTTTAGAGACAACCATGATTTTTGGCTCCAAAACCACAATCAGCATTTCTTCCTACCCAGAGCACACTCCAGATGAATGGGTTTTAAAACCCAGTAGAGTTGCACTGTCCCCCATATGCCCACCACCTTCCCCAGCCACTGCTCTGTGAACTACGTTGACAGCAGAGCCCTGCATGCTGGCACTGCTTGTTTGTTCAGATCTTCAGGTATTCATTAGCTGTCCTGTGCCCATACAAATAATTCACAAACTTAAATGCCGCTTTCCCTTCTGTGTAGTTACTAATTTATCCACACTTAGCTTCTCATCTGTAATTCACACTGACGTTAATGGAGAGACAAATATGTGTGCAACAGCACAGAGGCAGTCCAAAATAAATGACTAAAAAATGTGGTCACCAGAAACCAATTACACATTCAAAACTGTATTGTGGAAACCACCAGAGTGCTTAAATCAAGCGAGGAGGAAAATGTACCAAACCCACACTTGGACTGGGGGAGGAAGGGGGGTTCAGGGATGAAGTTGCTAGCACATACAATCAGTCTCAGCCTCATGGAAAAGAATATAAATATTTAGACATGAACAGACCTCTTAAAATACAGTTGCAGAGTCTGCTGGCACATGGACAAACATACAATAAGCCCACCAATGTGGAGACACAAATCAGGTAAATCAGACATGAAATTGGCAGGCAACATGTGCAAGAGGCGTTTTGTAAAGGCAAAAATGTGTTCACCACCAAATACGAAGATGATTTTTCCAAGACAATCTGAAGCTGCACTGTAAAAGAAATAAACATTAAATATTTAAGGTTGTTCACCTAAATGCTATTACTTGGAGCACATGGTGGTGGCTTTTTCTTCCACCAGCATTCTTCTTGTTACAACAGAAAAATGAAGGCTTTAAAGAGAAATACTTGAAGAGCCTTGCTACTTTGAAAGCTGAACATCTTCTGAGATGGCCCTGAAAGAGTTAACTGCTTCAGAGCTCAGATACTCTCTTTCCCATATCTCACAATAAGTACTGGAAGATTTATGTGCAATGAATTTCCAATTACTGATCTGCACCAGCTGGGCTGTCAATCAGCCTGCCTATACAGTTCATGTCTTCAGCTTCCCGTGTTCTCCCTGCAGGTAGAGGCTCCTGCTCCCCTTAACAACATACACATAATTCCCACACTTCTATCAACTGGAGCAGGTTAAATGTTGCTTTGGACTTCCCTCGCTCTTCCAGTTGTAGACAGGCGTTATTTCTCAGCATGGCATCCAAGAGAACAATTCCAGTCATGACTCTGAGACATCAAAGACTAATTAAAAATCAGAGTAACATTTCCTCCAAAGCTTTTCCCATTAACAGTCACAGGGAATGAAGGGTATGAGGGAAATCTGGGATGTATGCCCTAAGACCAGAACACGAAATTCTCGTACATAGGTATATGAGGTCCAGATACAAGGATTAAAGAAAAAATTCACTGCATTATGGAATAATAATAATCTTTAATTATGATTTTGTCCAAGTAAAAAAGTACAAAGTTGTCATATACAAGATATGGTAACTTCAGGATCTCCAAAAAGCTGTTCAGATTCACTTACAAGGTATTATCTCCCATTAAATACTAAATTTCTTCACGGGTGTCTCATAGTTTTAGCTCAGTAAACATGAGAAGTTCATGAAAACAGTTGTCATCAACCAAGCCATTTTAAAGCGTTATCATTTATTTCTTTAATACTCAGAGTCGTTATTAGCACATTCTTTACTTATTTCTCAGCCACATAACTAAGGGAAATGCTGAATCAATAAACCTTTGCAGAGCAACACTAAGCAACATCGTCAGTGATTAAATCTTGTTTTCATGTAGAATTCAGCCTGAAGAAACATAATTAAAAAAAATCCTAACCACAAAGCTCAGAAAAAATACTTTGCTCTCCTGTTTTCTAAGATTTCACTAAGCCATATCCCTGAAATAAAAAACAAAACACCAAAGACATGGCATCATCCTTGAGACTTTGCCTGTTACAACATGATATTACCCCAGGCTGTTGTTTTTGCACCTGCATTTCACTTCCTAACCTGGGTTACAGAGAACATGATTCCTGAAAGGTTAATTAGCAGCAATGTAAACAGCAGATCCTTGCTATGTCTCACAGTGAGCGTGTTTTACTGCAAAGGTTGAGCATCCTGCAAAGGGAAGGACTTTGAGATACAGCACCAAGCCAGATCCTCTAGCAGGACCCGTAAGTTTTTTGTGCCCGTAGAGGCCTTATACCAGAGCATTCTGGAAATTTTCATCCAGGCTCGGCTGCCTATAAATAGAGCTGCAGCTCCCGGGGGCTGTGTGGCTGTGTGCTGCTGGTGTGCTCCAAGTTGCTAAGGAGATGGCAAAGCAAAGGCGCAAACCGCGTGGGGGAACCAAGAGAAAAGCGGCACCGCTCTGGGGTTTGGCTGGGAGCCAGGGAGGTATCCTCCTGCGGGTATCCTCTGGATTAGAAGGAAAAAAAAATAAGAGGGAAAAAAAGGATGGAGCTTCCCTCTTAGCCTGACAGAGGCCAGATGCTGGGATCGTCAGGGCAGGCATTCCCATGAACAGACTCCTGAATAATTGTAACAAACCATCAACCTTCTGGGCTCTCACAGCATCCCTGTTTCCTGAATCCAGTCCCATGTTCTTTATCTCAGAGAAAAGTAATTATAGCTTATATTACACAGCTCCATCCTAAAGGAAGAGGAATTTTTGAATCCTTTTTGTTCACTTGCATATAGACTTGTAAACAAAACTGATATGCTTTGAACTGTAGCTGTGGAACAAACTACGTAATAGAGGAACCAAGACTAGAACAACTCCTAATACACAGTTTTCAGATCTGAACCAATTAATTTATCTTTGGCTAGAGGATGCCTGAATAGAGATAGAGTCTGGATCAAGAAAACCAAGCAAAATAAGGGTCATGCTGAAATAGGGTTGGATGCAGATACTGCTGTCCATTTCAGCCAGTGAAATTAGTCCTCCGAAGAGGAGATGACTCACATCAGTGTGATGGTGGCAAACATCAGCAAGAATGAGTGCACACTCTCAAAAGAGAAGGTTTTGCATTTGCAGCATGAATGGAGTTACAGTTTTACAGGCATGTATCAGGCTTACCTAAAAGTTTATGCAACTTTGCCATCCCTTCTGAGGGACTGGGAAACCTCTTAAAGATAAAGGTAACAATAAGAAGGTAAAGGTAACTATAAGAAATGATAAAGGCAACAAA
Organism: Sakesphorus luctuosus; assembly: GCA_013396695.1. NCBI lineage: Eukaryota > Metazoa > Chordata > Aves > Passeriformes > Thamnophilidae > Sakesphorus > Sakesphorus luctuosus. Next base: position 615,036 of record VWZD01000039.1, on the reverse strand, counting down.
AAATAAAATATAAGAGTAGTTTCTAGGAACAAAACCCCTAGGAAAACAACAATGACAAAGAAAGGTGTAGGAGTTCCTCAAAGGAACAGGCAAATACAAAGACAGCCAAAGTTGTTCCTGCAAGTGCAGCAGAAGTGCTCTCTGGTGTTAGCTGTGGTTTCTCACACAGATCACTTGGTTTGGATAGGAAATTAAATGCTTTTCTTTTACAAGACTCATCCACAGCTTAAATGATAGATCTTAGCAGAACAAAGGCAGTACCTCTTGCCAACACTATAAGCTCATCTTTGACTGAAAAAAACAAAGATTTAGCAGAAATAGGTGTATTTTTCTTTGCGGTCACCGCTGCTTCAAGCCACAGAAGTATCAAAGTGTGTCTGACAGTTGCTCATTATTAGGCAGGTGAAAGAGAAAACTGAACTTCTTTTCTTTTCCCCAAGACAGTAATGAAACCACACTAAGAAAATTTGAAATAAAAAGCACGTAGAGCACGGCTGATTTGAACTCTTCCTGTCTTCCATCTTTTACAGACACTAATGCTAACAGTAACTCACTAGCAACAAATCGATAGAAAGAGAAGTAACATATGATCACGGCTTATTTCCCAGTGTTCATATTTCTTAATATAGAAAAGTGTATGATAGATCTGCCACCATCTGATCTTGATTGTTGTAAAACCAGTCATTCTGCCTTCATCTGCCAAAAGAGTTTGAGAATTACTGGGGATATTTTTGGCAGTCTTAAGCACACAGAAGCACTAAGGCATATTCCCAGAGGACAGCTGAAAGTTTCTTAATAATTCCATCTATTAGATGCCACTTTTGCACATTACTTGTGAATTGTCCAGTGTGATTTTAAGTTAATTAGGAAGAAGGAAAGCAAGGAAAGACGCTTCAGGTCTTACTGCTGTTACTGTCTTCCTTTTTTCCCCACAGAAGTTATTTTATGACAAGTCTTAAAAAATCAGAAATCTGATCTTGTATCTACTAAATTTTATGACATAATACATTCACTGAAAAGGCAACTTACAACAAAGATCAGATAAAATATTATTTGGTCATAAATATAACACTTAATGGGGTGGCAAGAGATCAGATCCTCACATACAAAAAACAAGGGTGAAATAAAGGTGGTAAGAGTTCTTATTTAACGACATACAGTAGTTTTTGAAGATATAACTTCACATTTTGATTTCTGGAAACAAAATTATTTCTACTCTCATCCAGCCACATCCCCTACAAAAAAATCCTAGTTTTTCAGGAAATTACAAGCACAACTGAGCCAAAATAAATTAACAAAATGCTGAATACAAATTATATGTATGAGGAATATTATTATGGCCAAGATGCAATGGGCATGCATTGAAATACAGAAAACTCTTTTTAAATTTAACAAAAACCCACAATCACTTTCCCACTCCGAGGGTGGTCAGGCACTGGCACAAGTTACCCAGAGAAATTATGGAGTCTCCATCCTTGCAAAATATTCAAAGTCCAAATGCTTGTGCCTGTGAGCAACCTGCTCTCACTCACCCTCCTCTAAGCAGAGGTTTGGACTAGACAACCTTCAGAGGTGCCTTCCCACTTCAGTCAGTCTGTGATTCTATGACTACTAAAACCAATTTACCAATTGTGTTAAGGCTAAATATAATATTTAAGCTAATGTCACCTATACAAATGAAGAATTTAGTTTTGGAAACTTTGATCATGAAACTGATAATAAAGTGTACTTTTAAACAGACAGAAGCCTGAAGTAATCATATTGCATATTTTCTAGCCGATAGAAGAGTATATCCAAAAGAAAGACACCATTTCTTTTTACATACCTTCTATTTTCGAACACATGAAGTGCTGTGCCAAGAAATTCTCCATTTGCCAATTAAAGAAACACTTTTGCAACACGAATTCTGGATTTTTCTCTGCACATTCCTAGAATAATGCTGATGGCTATGACCTCTTTTCCTGTCAATCTTTATTTCCATATGCCATCTGATTGTCACACTTGCTATATATCCCTTTATATTTTCTCCATTTTCCAAGCTTTAAACTCATGTAAGGTTATTCAAAATCAACACCACAATAAAGCAAATAAACCATGAAGCCCTTTTCAAGTGTAGGAGAGCTAGTAGCTGTGGAAGCCTCTTCCACTTGCAGCCAAGCCTGAAATGCATTTCCCATTACAAAAATGATGCTTGGTCCAGCACTGACTGTGCAATTCTATGGTTATTACTTGGCCATCACTGCTAATGAAGAAGGGAGTTCGAATTAAGTGGCAGTTTTGCCATCAGTGACATACTTTAGCACAGGCAGATTCACAGCTCTCTTGGACAGGTCTAAGAGGAGCACAAGAAACTACAGAAGCTCAGCCTCTGCAATGAGCACAGGGCTGGAGCACGGACAGTCAACCAGATTTTGAAAAGCTGAACTGAACAGCAACAGCTGAACAAGCATATCCAGAGGCACACAAATCTGGAAGATAAGAGTGAGCACAGCAAACACAATGGTGCAAGTCACTAGAGCACAGTGTTAGCGAAGGCAAGTATTTCAGGGCGAGAAATTCATAATCATCTGGATTCAGGTATGTCTACAGTTCCAGACAAAGGAACTTCTCAATATTCCTTTAAAATGCAGATGTTAAAAATATTAAAAAATGGTGCATGAGGGCAGGAAAATAGTCAAGTTAAAATATATTCAAGACAATAATGTACTCACATACATTGTGTAAACTCTTTCAACTCTCACTGTGCTGGTTTACTCTACAGATTTCTCTCAGCCAGACCTCTGGGAGTGGGGAGAAGGGTGGCCAGACTCAATGCACCTTTCCCGTGTGCATGCATTAGCAATGTTGAAACATCCAAGCTGACAAAATTTAAAGGGTTTCTTTCTCTGCTGAAGCAAAACCTTTCACTAGGTTAAAACTGAATAAAATTTCCATAAAAGTGTAGATTCACACAAGCCTGTCTCATAACAATGGAGAAGCCTGGGCTCCTCCTGACCATTCACTTCCATCTCCTCAGAGTTTCAAGTCCCCTCTGCTGCCCTGCCAAAGAGGCAGGAGAAAAATAGGAGCAGCAAATACTACTTTCCTGAAAATGGGCTTACAGAAGCTTATTGCTGTGAGTGCAGAGTTAAACACCGCAAGGCATTGCTCTGATCTCACACATCAGTGAAAAACCAGCAGCGGCTCTACCCAAAGCAATGCTGCAAAATAAACACAAGGCTGAAATCAGACCCATAAGCTCTTAAAGAGAACAGTGAGCTAGATATAGATATGAATTTCCCAAGGTGAACCCCTTTTGTACCAAGGCAACCTCCAGACATTATTCTTTAACCTTCTTCAGGATTCAGGTTTGATTTCAGGCTAACAACAGTCATTTGGAACAGCCATACAAAGAAAAGCTGAAGAGTACTGAAAAGGAACAGGAGGATCCACCTGATACAAATTTTTGGCCAAACCTCTTCAGGGCTGAAAAATAAAATTCCTGTCAGTGGAGCAGAATCAACTACAGTTACACCCTTAGTGAAAATATCGAATTATACACTTACCACCTAAAGTTGATACAGGTGAAGAAATTAAATTATGAAAACTTATAGGTGCACCCTTCCTTATCTGGGATGTCAGTGCTGCTATTTAAGCTACAAATAAAACTCTTAAAATTTCTCACAGGATTATCACTGCCTATCACTGCCTATCTGTAGTCCCCACAGGGTTAAAGCTGGAAAGCTCAAACCTGCTTCTCAGTTTGGAGCCTTCTGCCAGTGTGACCAGCTGTTAGAGCTTAGGCGTATCATCAGGAATCCAGTGACACAGCAAAGGACTGAATGGAGACATACATTTCTGACTCCCAATAAGCAGAAAGCTGACCAAACCATTATGCCCGTGACTAACAAGTCCCACCATGCTTCTAAGCCTCTTCAGTATAAACTGATTTGAGAATGCGACACTCATCAAAAACATCACCTTTTCTAGGAAACTTTTTTGTTTAAGTCAAAGTTGACTTTTTATTCATTTTATTTTGTTGAAAATATTAAAGATATTCATCTGTAATAGAGATTACAGCCACTTGCAAAACAGCTTGATTCTATCCTGAACCTTGCAAATATAACTAATTTTGTTTCCTGCATTGCTCTAAGGTCAGCAAGAAGTCAGAATTCAATCACTAGTGCAGGCAGCAGCACATTTTTCTCTCCAAAATAGCTGTTACCCAGGGACAAAAGGCATGGCTTAACCACCCAGGTCTGTGAAGCAAGTCCATCTCCATGCACAAGGGCTGTGGTGGAACTTCGCTATCCATCTGGCTTGTGAGAGGTATCTAATGGAAGAAAGGGGACAAAACTGATGGGGGATGAACAATGAACAGAGATTAGCTTCAGGGACTTAGTATGAAGCAAGAGGCAAGTATTTTCTTTTTCCCTCTATTTTTCATTATTTTAACTTTCAAAACACTGCCAAGAGAAAGGAAGGGAGGAAAATTAATGAGCATGACAGCATCTCTGGAAAACACAGACTTGGAAACTGGCAGCTCAGATGTGCCAGGGCACAGCCCAGGCAGGGACATAGCAGTGTGTTGTGGTCTAAGCCACTGGCCATGCAGGAACACCATATAGGAGCTGACAAGGTTTCCTCTCAGAGCTGGGCCAGGCTACCCCACAAATGACAAATAAAATCGGGTTTGGAGTGTGAAAAGTGGGTCACAGCTACAGAGGGGAAGATGAGTCCAGCTCAATGGTAGTGTGCAGCAGGCGATGGAGAAGCAAATGACAGGGACCTCAAGGCTTTATTAGTGGTGCTATTATGCAAATTTGGCAGCACCAATCAGCCTGTCAGTCTGGTAGCAATGAGCTGCCCTAGGCGAATGCCATTAAATGCTCCTTCTCCAGCCTACACTTCTTAATGCTTCCTTTACCCCACAAAAGCCACTGTCCTCTCCCAGCTCGCCTTTCCTGCCTCAGCCTCCTGCCTGCCCCATGCTGCCCTGGACTGTGTCCCCTCCTTGCACCAGCACTCTTGGGTGATCTACTCCATCCATCAGGGTCCATTTTCAATCCCATACACGAACCCCCAGGAACCCCTGGCACTGAGCAGAGGGGCGGTCTGGGACAGGGGACAGGGCTGGCTTGGTCCCCACCACCCCTGCCCTGGGCTTTGTCTCTTGCAAAGGCTGCAAAAGCAGAGGCACATTGAGAAGTCTGAACTCTTTTCTAAGCATTCAGTTTTCTCCACAAAAGCTGAAGTTCCCAGAGGGACCTGGGAAAAGGAAAAGGGCACAACCAGGCTTCTGCAAGAAGCAGGCAGTTATCTACCTCCATGCTAGGATGCATTCTGGAAAAGACACAAGCACTGCACTGAGTGCAAGCAATGCTGAGCACAACAGCCTTGGCCAAGCGGTGCACTCTCCCAGTCGCCCCCTCAGTTATCATTATAATGTTCACGGAAAAAAAAATCTGGACTTTTTAAACACTGCTTAAATGATTCTCTCCCCCAAAGAATTAAATTACCATTTATAGCCTGTTCTTCCTATTAAAAATTTATCAATTTATTCATCACTTCTAGGACTGAAACCTTTCATTTGTTTTACAATGAAGAAACCTTTGATCTGCAATTCTCCAAGGCTACCATTTTTTATTCTTTAGTTCTTCTCATTAAAAATAAAACACCTCTATTCTCCAAAATGCCTCAGTGGCACTCTCAAAATGCCCATTTTAACAACGAGAAACTTTTTTTATCCCTACCTTGTGATAGGCATGATAGGCACTTTGGAAGTTTATACAGGTTTTCTTTGGTTTCCTTTAATCATAACAGTACTGTGCTAAAAAAAAAAAAAAAGAGAGCGTTTACTTCCATGATTGCCGTTTCCCAAAGACACAAAAGCAAATACCAAAAGTACAGTTTCACAACATTTCTTCACCTGGCTTGCTGCATTAGGCTAACCTGAAATGAGTTTGCCCTGGGTCTTTACAGTATATCCCAGTCTGCCAGCCTGTCTCCAAGGGGCAACTCCCAAATGGAGCCTAAGCCAGAGCATGCATTAAGACTCAGAGGCACTAGCTGCAGAAGAACATTTGGAAACCATATTTTAACATTTTCCCCCTTGTTCATCCTGTTTTTCAAGCTGGACACACAAAGACCCCTCTCAGCAAAACAATCATTACCACTTGTGTGTGACTAGGACTACAGAAAGCAGATTTACCCAACCCAAGCTGCTAAATGTGTGTTTCACATCAGTGGTTCTCAGGATGCCCCTAGCAGGAGCAGGACAGAATGTTGAAATGGATTTGCCCTTCTGTACTCCTGGTACAACTTTTATCTTACCTACTCCAAGAACCACACACTTGGCATTGGTTTACTCCATAAGGTTTTCTCCATTAGAGTTATTAGAGGTAAAAAGGTAACGCACTACTAATCAGTAGAACAGGGCCAAGGACCATCCACCCAGCTTCATGTTTTGTGGCACAGTCTGGCCACATCCAGCTACATACTAGCCTGGCCCCATAATACCTTGCTGGAGCAGGTCCAGAGAAGAGCAACAAGGCTGGTGAAGGGACTGGAGCACAAGTCCTATGGGGAGAGGCTGAGGGAGCTGGGGTTGTTTAGCCTGGAGAAGAGGAGGCTCAGAGGTGACCTCATCACTGTCTAGAACTACCTGAAGGGAAGTTCTAGCCAGGTGGGGGTTGGTCTCTTCTCCCAGGCACTCAGCAATAGGACAAGGGGGCACAGGCCTAAGCTCTGCCAGGGGAAATTTAAGTTGGATATCAGAAAAAAATTCTTTCCAGAGAGAGTAATCAGGCATTGGAATGGCCTGCCCAGCAAGGTGGTGGATTCACCATCCCTGGAAGTTTTTTAACTGAGATTGGACGTGGCACTGAGTGCCATAATCTGGTAAATGGACTGGAGTTGGACCAAGGGTTGGACTTGATGATGTCGGAGGTCTTTTCCAACCCAATCAATTCCATGATTCTATGATATGAAGTGGTGGGATGCAACTATTATCTGGCTGTTGGGTTTCAGGTCAAAATTCTGAAATGACCTGAGTTTTATTGCTGTCACTTGGCAGGGGCTCCTTCATGCCCTGGAGAAGGCTGCAGGAGAGCATCACGGTGTGAAGCCATCAGTAGGGAACTGGGCTGGATGCTGTCGCCCCATTGCCTTTGGGGATGCAGGACAGCACGAGCTGCTATGGGTCAGGCAGTCAGCTTGCCCTTCTTGTTTATGATGTACTGCAATAAGGGTCCCATCTTAAACTATTCCCTGGCACAAGAACATCTCATTGACTCATGCTATTCCACCACACACAGTCCTGCACCACACCTCTGTGCACCACAGGGGGCTGACAGGGCTTCTACTACAGCAAAGTTTCAGAGAGGGAATTTTTCAGTAGACATAGACAGGAATTTTCCTTCAAAAGCACCTTTTCAGGAAAAATTGGATTTTTATTCCAAATACACATTTTCCTGCATTCACTCACCACAAAAAGTCTGAAGCCTGTCAGGAAGAGAAGTCTTGAAAAGCAAAATATGCTGTTAGATTTTTAACACAGAAATATTTTCTATACTATGAACTTCTACTTTCTGCACACCTCTGTCACAGACAGCTGAAGAACAAGCTAAAGCTGAACTCCTAACAGACTCCTAACACATTCCAAACCTGACTTCAGCTCAGATACAGTGCTGAATCAAGCCTACAGTCATCTTCCAAGAGGTCAAGGAAAATAAAAACCTAAACCACCCCATTCCCAACACTTACATTCAGCAACACCAAAGCAGAACAACCAAGTAACCCGACAGAGAAAGAATAATATACTCCACTACTGAAGCAGAGCATATCGGAGGATCAAAAACCACTTAGTGTCCAAGCTTCTGTTTAGTGCAATGTAAACCTTCCAGCTGCTACAGAGAGAGAAAAAGCAGCTTTTGCCAGCAGACACATTTGTGTAGGAGCCCCCGCTACAACCAAAGGGGACTGCCAAGTGTACCTACCTGTGCTCCATGCCCTCCTCATCCTAACTGTTGTAGCTACCTGCATCAGGAGAGACCAGAGAAGGATCAGAGCCAGCAGGAAGCACAGAAATCCAGAAAACTACTTGATAAAATAGCACGTGGCTAAGTGCAGCTAATTACACTTTTGTCATGAAATAAAAGATGGACCAAAAATATTACTATGTTGTAAGTCACATGCATGCCAGAATATTTCCACTCTGCATAAATGGATTCCATTCAAATATTGTGAAAATGAATTCATCCCCAAAAAAGACAACAGGCCTAACTGCATGTCACCAGATGTCACCCAGGCTATGATGCAGCCACTTGAGTATGCTCTTCACCAGCATCGCATCAGAGCCATGAATGCCTGATGAGCCCCAGGAAGGTGGGCTTGCCAAGCACTTGTCAATCTCCAGCGCGTGTTACTCCTCTTCAGTAATCTAACGCCGGCATCTTGTTCCTGTGTACATAAAGGCTTGCTCGGCGTGTTCAAATTGCTGTAATTCTGACAGTCTAATCATTTGGCAAAATGCTGCCATATTAACAGATAACAGCTTGCCCTCTCTGCAAACAGGAGGCTCCTACTCTGCATCACTCGTTTCGAGGAAGATGATGGATGAAGGAGTTTCACCTCCTGCTCCTGTTGGTGGGATAATAGTATTCATACTTAATGCCCACTAACCCCAAAGCAGTGCTCAAATACATCCTGGTGGGCCGTTTTTCAGGTTAAACAACACACATGTACAGAAAAGAGCCACTATTCCTCTTTTACAGAGTGCTTCGCAGACACAGAAAAAAACTATGTGACAAAAGAAACGTGTGGGCTGAGATGGAAAACTGAATTCATCCCAACCAGTTGTAATCCAAATAACCATAATATTATTGAACTAGTGCTCTGCTTAAAATGAGGGGGGATTGGAGGTTCCCAAAGTGTGGTTTGCATTTAACCTTTGCTCCATGAGTCACAGAAATGACTGACAGAGGTCAGGCCAAAGGTTTCCTTAACTCAAATACTGCCCAGTAGTGACCTGCAACAAAATGTGTATGGTGGAGTAAAACCAGGCAAAATACTTTTTATTAACTATACACAGCAACACAGTGATTGACAGCTCCCACATTTCAGGAACTGGAGGGGATTTCTCTCTTTTTAAGATCATTTGATGGATTTCTCTTTCATGAGTTTGTACAGATGCTGTCTGTTGGCACAAAAACTTCTGGCATCCACAAGATCCAGTGGCAGCAAGCTGCACAGCTTCATTACAGATCTCTGTCAGGTCACTTTAAGCCTGATGTCTCAGACCTAAAACAGCTGGGACAAAAAGTAAATAAGCCTCCACTTTCTACCTAAGCAAGTTTTCCTTTCTAGTAATAGTTATTTTAGATCCTATTACTATGCATACAAAGTTAAGGTTATTCTTTGCATAACTTCACATTCAGGTCCATCCTGAGGAAACTGCTCATTTTTTTGCAGCAAAATGCAGCAAAGTTCTAAGGTTAATGGTACTTTAAAGGATTTTTGTTATTTTGGTTGTTCCATTGTTTGAGTATTAATGTCTTCTTCCTTTCACAGGGTATGACCAGTCAGAAACAACTCCTACTACAGGAGGTATCCTCCTAGGACAGTAAGGAAAGTGTTTGATTATTTAGGCCAGTGGTTCACAAACGGTCTCTACTGAAGTGTTAACAACCTTCACCCCATAGTACTTCTTTCCACAGAAACCCCTACAAACATTCTTCCTTTAAACGGGTGTTCAAGTTATTTCCAACCATCCTCTTGTTTCTCTTTGCATTTTCTCCACAACTCTGATACCCATGTTACTGCTCACAATATTGTTGTCAAGTCCAAGGCCTTTCAAAGAGACCAATAAAGGAAATACCTTCACTATACTAACAATGCATTGATCACTGTACAGGCTGGTTTGCACAGGAAATAAACAACCTCCATCCTGATCAAAGGTCCTGAACATATAGCCTGACAGACTATAAGGAAGTGTTTTAAACACTGCAGGGCACTATGTTTGCATTTAATCTTTTCTTTTTTATTACTTTCTTTTTTTTTTTTAAACATTTTTCCCAACCTGTCAGTGTTTGCTTTCCAAGATTTGTTTATGCTATGTAAGCTGTAGGTTATTTCTGTTAGAGACCCTAATTTCCTCCTCTGCTGGGACTATGGCGATAGCCCCAAGGAAGTTTACACTGAAAGAAGAGCATGACAGGCAGTGAATTAAGTGGTTCAGAAAGAGATTCAATTAGCTTTCTCAGTGTAGGAAAATGAAGATAAAAAAGAAATTCTTGGCAGTTGTACTCTCCTGTCTCTGTCTCAACTTCAGCAAATGGACATCAAGAGATAGTCAAAGAAAATAATCATCAATATTTGAAACTTAACATGACATGTGATTTATTGACACAGGACTAATACCAAGATCTGTCTTTTTTTTTTTTTTTTAGTAGCCAATTCCCCAGCTGGCTGAGTTCAATTCATTTGTCTCCAGTAAATGTTTGCTTTCCAAGCTGCTATAAAATTAGATGGCAGGAAGCCTAGAGGTCCTGTGCAGGCATCTTCTTTACCAGCTCCTAAGCTGTGAAGCGCAGAAAAGGTGTGTTCATTCCAGCCTGGCCAACACTTCCACAAGACTTAAAAATGGTTTGAAACTCAGTGTTGAAAGCTTGTGGACTTATCAGGACTCATATCCTGCAGGAGAAATCAAACCTTAGAAAACAGTAACACCAGTATTGAGAAGGAGACAGATTCTGAGAATCGTTGGGAGTTCTAATTTCTGAGAATGCCAGATATTTCTAAATCTGATGACTAAACTAGTAAGCTTAGTTAGGCATTAGTAGTTAGGCATTAGTAGAAGTATTTATTATTTTTAATACATGTCACCTCCAGGCAGAGGCAAACACAGTAAAAGAAAAACGATCAGTGTCCCTTCAAAGGGACTGCCAGCTGAAACAAGAAAGCTGTATGTATAGTTCAGACTTTGTACTTTCAAATACATGTGCACCTACAAAGAGAGACAAAGCTTTATAATCACGCTATTCTTGACTGCAACCATTTCTTTGCATTTAAAAATACACAGAATGCCATGAACATCATTATTCTTTAATGGCACACTTTGGCCAGGAGAAACAAATGCAGGAAAATGAAAGACCCGGTTGGTTATTGAAAATTGAAGGCTTCTCATTAAAAGTTTTAAAAAGAAAACTGGAGTAGTTAGGAGAAAGTATCTACTTTTAACTCCAGTCTCTTGTTCCTCCCCAACTGTGCTCTGGGCCATGAAGATTAAGGAAGTATTATGAATGAATGCTTAATAAAGGTGGCTTTCTCTTAACAAAAGATTGCAAAAAGTGTAAATGAAGCTTAATCTGATTAAAATAATAATGACATTTACCAAACTAAAGATTGTTTTTTAATAAGGAAGTCTACATGCAAAACAATAATTTTCACATTTTTCTGACTAGAAGACTACTTTATGATAGACTATAAAAGGCTGTGTTCAGCTGTCCTTCCGATTTACAAGGAGCTAATAACACATATCCCATAACTTGTTTACCACACTAGAAATACATTCAGATAAATGCCATCATGGTGGATGAGTGATGCTGCTCTAAGAGGGCTCAAAGTACCACTGGAGTCAATGCATAACCCTTTCACTATCTTTCTTGGTAATGCCTTATCTGAAATAGGACAGGCATAAAACTTGGATCGTGTTAGAAACAGACGAACACAGGACACACGGGACTTTATGAAAACTAATCCATGGAGAGACAGTAAGTTATTCCGTAGTTGTTCTGTTTTGTGCTCCACAGAGTTCTGCACAATTGATGCTGGCAGTGTGCAGCACAAACCTCCTGGGACTGACCCCAAACAGGCCAAAAGACATGTCAGAACCGGACCTTGTGGCATTTTATGGACTCTGCGAAAGGCAGCAACTCTTGGCTTCTACTCCATTTCTGCTGGCACACACAATCTCTAATTTAGGAAAAAAAGGCTATAGGATGGCACACCCTCATTGAAAAAGTGCCAACATCTACTTTAAAATACCCTTTTTAAATTCCAGGATCTCTTCCAGCCAGTTTCATCTAACTTCCATTTCATTTTATTTCTACAGTCAACAGCCCCTTTGCTCAAATACCTTTTAAGTCATTATTTTTTGAAGTGAAAGATAATGCACCATTATCCTATAGCATAAGAAAACACGATAGAATACTAGATCGATATCTCAGTCTGCTATTTAATGGCTGCACAGCCAGACACAAATCTTCCTGTCCTTATCACTCAAATAGTAAAAAAGCTCATAGAATCATAGAATGGTTTGGCTTGGAAGGGATCTTAAAGATCCTCTACTTCCAACCTACTCACCATGGGAAGGGACCTAGACCTAGACCCAGATCTAGACTAAGTTGTTCAAACTCTCATCTAATCTGGCCTTGGTACCTAAGGTTCCTCTCTCCCCAAAAAAACTCTTGAATATTTAGTATCTTTCCCTCTTAATAGCTTTTTTCCTTGAAGTCAGTTGCATATATTCAAATAATGTGTTTTCTCTATCACTTCCCCATCTGCATATGCATTTGTATGAATTTAACTCTGGTGAACAATAAATTCAGATACACAAGAAATAGCAAACAGCCATCATATAAACTTCCTCAAATCCATCTGCCTTAGTTTTGGTACACGAGCAATCAAATATCTAGTGTTCAGTGGGGACCCATCCTCTGTTCTGACTGACATATGACAGAGTCTCTAATGACGAGGCCAATGAGGACAAAATTGTCATCTTTCCATTAGGGAAAGGATCTCAAACTTTTTTCTGTTCCACCCATCTCATGTGTGTCGGAACTGCTATCCCATGGTACCAAGTTTGATCCAGTGTTTTTTCAAGTCAGATTTGAAGTGGTCTCCAAGGACTGAGCTGCCCTACCCAGATGGTATCATTAACATGAAATCACAAACTGGTTGGGGATGCATGTCAGTCACAGACCTCATTTTATATACAGCTTACTTGGAGAATGGGGCTCCTTTGGAAAGGAGGACATTTCCTATCACAATACTATTACAGCCATATCATAAAAACGGAAAACAGTGGTCAAAAGGTATGATTCCTTACCAGTATTGCAAGCTAATATACCAAACCTGTTTCCCTTGTTAAAAAAAAGAAATCCTCTACATAAACTGTGGTTGTTTTGTTTTGTTTCAAATAAAACCACATCTGGTTTCCAAGCACATGTACTTCTTCCTAATCCGAAGAGTTTTTCCAGTCCTGCCCGTCTTTTTGTTTGTTTTTCCTTGCTTTTTGCCTAGCTATTTGCAAACCCATATGAACACAGGGAAAGGTCGATAAGGAATGACACAAAGCGATAGCCCAAGTCATCAGGTCATGAACCTTTCCACCACATGGTCCTAGCAAGGCATAGTCTTAACATGTCTTTAGAAAACCTTCATAGCCTTCCTATCAGCAACATAGGACAACTACTCCTGAAGAGCTTGTATCCAACAAAACCAAAACCAACAACAAAACACAAAAAAAACCACAACAAAAAACCCAACAAAAACTAACCAACTTACTTTGGATAAAATTCTTAAAGGATTTTTAAGAGAATGGGCCTATGGACTTAAAGTAGATTGCAGGGAAAAAAAGTAAGAAAAAACACCAAGAAAAGGCTTTCCTCCTCCTCATAGCTTTCAACCAGAGCTGCCCAGAGAGGAGGGCTCATGGACTGAAGCTGCCAGATGGCAATGTCAAGCCCTCACTGTGGCCAGCACAGCTGTGCCATATGGAACCCATTTGCCTCTCATGAAGGACTAACGGGGGGGGGACCCCCAGCTGGGCTGGGGAGGGTCACCCATCAAGAATTTCCAAGAAACTATAAAGAGGATAAGCTCCAGCCACATTGGGAAGATAGCTAATAAGCAGGAATGGATTGTTCCCTCAGCCTGCAGAGGGCTGTGTGGGGTCCTGCCACTAACAGCAGTAAGTGTGGAGGGATAAAGAAAGTAGAAGAGGAGGTCTGCAGTCTCCAGTGGATGGGCATCAGTCACCTAGAGGAGACCCAGCATCTCTGCCATGCCTGTACCTCCTCAGAGGGCAGAGCTTCCCAGACAGCAGGGAACTCCTCACAGCTTCCCAGCCTTGGGCAAAAGAGAAAAACCTTGGCTCGTTCTCAGAAAAATACCACTATTCTGCATTAATTCAATCTATTAAGCAACCCCTGTCTCCCAAGAGAGTCCATCAGGTGACAGGTCTCCCCAGGCTGCAGGTCACGCTGGGTGTGCACCACCAGCTGTGGCTGTGACTCGTCCCAGATGTGGGTACAGTCTGTCCCGGCACAGCTACACATCCTCCCTGTGGATTCTGACAAGGGAGTGAAAAGGAGAGGCTTTTCACACAACTTCAGGTCTTGATCCTGGTCTTGATCTTGCTCCCCAAGATGGTAGGGTTTCTCTTTGACCAAAATTCACCACTCCAGTAGGGTGTACAGCTACCTGAAAGAAGGCTGTAGACAGGTGGAGGTCAGTCTTTTTTCCCAAAAAACAAGTGGTAGGACAAAAGGAAATGGCCTCAAGTTCTACCAGCAGGAGGTTTAGTTTTGATATTAGGATATTTCATCAATGAAAGGCTGGTCAGGCATTGGAACGTGCCACCCAGAAAAGTGATGCAATCACCTTCTCTGGAAGTGTTCAAAAAATGTGTAGATGTGGTGTTTAGGGACTTGGTTTTATGGTGGACCTGGCAGTGTTGGGTCAATGGTTGGATGATCTTAGAGATCTTTTACAACCTTAATGATTCTGTGACCATTATTAATGGACTGCACTGATTCGTAATTGCAAGAGAAACACCACAGAAAAATCCAGCAGTATCAGTATAGTGATATAACATGCAGATATTCAGGTTATTTTGCCAAGAGTGTCCATGGGGGCCTCAAGGAGTGGTGAGGTCTGGAGCCCTCCTGCCCTATCATCCTAGATGCCCCTTGCCAAGCCTAGGCACTACCAACAGCACAGCATGTGCTCCATGGCTGACAGACACTGACCCAGGAAGACAACCTCAAGTTCGGTTCAAATTAAAAGAAACTATTTTGAAGACAATTAAATCACAGTCCTAGGAACAGTATTTCCCAGCTCCCCTTTTCAGAAAACTCCTCACCAAATACTGCCACTCTCCAGCTGTTGCACAAGCAGTGCTCCTTCTCGGCTGTGGACGTTAATCAAGCTGCTCTTTATTTTTAGATTTTCTTCATATGACTTCATGCCACAAACTCTATTAACATTAGGCCTTGGAACATCAGAGTTATTCACAGATCAATCAAACTGACACAAAGTGTTCCTCCTGCTTTGGGAGAAGCTGTGAGAAGCAAAAAACCTTAAAAAATACCCCTCATACCATAAATCAACTGATTGGATACCCTGGTTATAAATGAAATTTCTCTGAGGTGGGGGGAAGGGAACAGAAGGGCAATTCATCCCCCCAGATGCTGTGTGCGCAGCTTCACTGCTCCTCTGCACAGAGGGTTTGACTTCAGGGCAGTGCCCAGCACAGGCCAAAGAGTAAAGACCCACCTCTGCATTTCCAGTCCATTTAAAAACATGTTTTCTCTCACTCTTGTGCCTTTACTCTGTCTCTCTCAATACATGGAATGGTACCACAGCTGAAAAAAAACTCAACCCCTGACCTCACCCTGGTCTAACCTTCTAATTCACCCAGTTCAAAACCCTGAAATATTCATCTGATATGCTCTGACTGCTGCAGGTATGGTGCTCCCTGCCACCAGGGCACAAAGGAAGGGCTGCAACACCACACTGCACTCCAGCCACCCACCTAAAACAGTGCCATAATGAAATGCTTCATTCCCCGTTTCCCTTCCCCAAGCAGGATTAACAGAGACTGGAAAAAAAAAACCAAAACAATCACATCAAACCCTGTCTGTTATGTTTACTACGCTGAAGCCTATTCTCAAAAGCACTCCACACTCCCTGTCTCCAAAAACAGTTAAAAGTCACAGGTCAGGAATGCGCCCTGTACAAGATGCTGAATTTTATCTAGATTTCCTCACCGACACTCAGAAGGACTTGGGAACCTTCTGCAATGTAGATTTTTGTTGGCGATTGGAGGCACAGGTAAACCATTAATCAGGAACATAAACTACTGCATATGTCAACTGATGGAAGGGTAAAAAAATGCCAAACTTGTAGATGCAAACCTTTTTTTTGCTGTCAGCTAGTACCACCATTGCTGATTGGCAAATTCTCACCTGCTAGTCTTACCAGTGAAACCTCAGATTATGTAAAAGGAACAACAATTTTCCTCCATGTGCTTACTCAGAGAAAAGAAAGCTAAGCCAGCAACTCTCACGAGCTCCATGCAACTGCTCACACATTGCCACAGGCATCTGGGGTGAGACCCAAACCAAGGAGTGAAGTTCCAACTTCTATGGATATCAACAGCTGTAGCATCGTAAGAAGTATGCAGGCAAGTATTAGCAGCTGCAAACTGTATGCTCAGACAAAGCAATACAAAGCCAGGCTAGAAGTAGTAAGACACCTTTTTCTCCTTTTAAAGCAGAAATCAAGGGCTCACTGAATATTCCTCTGTATAAGTATTTCTTTACATTCAGTGGGTAGTACTGAGTACTTTTGTCTTTGCACCTTCCAATGTGAGCCACCCAACATGCTTGTGCTCTGCTACCATTAAAAAAGAAAACAGCAAAGAAGCCCCAAACACAGAACAGCAAAAAAGGGTAAGTATTAGATACAATTCCCAATCCCTTGTTAAATTAACACAGGGTAAAATTTCATGCCAGAAAAGGATACAAAAATTTGGCTATGGAAACATTGTTCTGTTTGTTATTCCATGCACAGACATGTAATTGAGTTAGTCTTAAGACTTCAAAAACTTAAATAGCAACTTTCAGCAAAGGCTTCAAACTCTGGGAAAATTCTGTTACAGGGAAAAACAAGGTGACTTTCTCCACTTCTCCACCTTCACATTTATAATGAAGTGGATTGCTCTCAAACCTCTCACTATGAAAAACTTGACAAACCTCAGTCCAGAACAATAGAAGGTATTACAACTCATCTTTGAGTTACCCTCTAAATCATGGAAATGAAGAATAAAGCACTGAGCAATAAGCTGTATGTTCACATAGAAAGGTCCTGCCAAAGCTCCAGGCATGCAAGAGCTTCCACTTTCACTGCCCACACCATCCTTGTGGAGGTATTGGCAGGATCCTGCACACAAGCCGACATCACCCCACTGACCAGTGCCACACACTGGGGCTACGACAGCACATCTATCTTCTGTCCATATTTTCCACATAAAAGGAAAACTACAGTGACTGTTGGCAAATACAGAACTTTTGCTGATGAAGCACCACACCTGCACATGGAGAAGGGAAAAAAAGAAAAAAAAAGGAGAAAAAAAAAAAGGAAATTTAACTAAAACTGGGCTTATGATTTAAAGACTAGAAGACATAAGTTTATTCTCTGAGTATTTTTTGTCCCACTAGCAGTACAGAATTACTGGTTCGGCTAAGTGAAAAAAAGCCCAGGGCTTTTGTTATGCTTTCTGAAGTGTTATATTTACACATCATCATCATACTTTTTTCTAGTCGCTTCTCTGATGCTTAAGGAATGATAAGAATTCCTTACTGCATTAAAGAGGTTTAAAATGCAAGGCGCAGCCAAGCAATTTGGGAAGCAATTGCTATGTTTCTAAAGTGAACTTTAATCTAGAAATGCTCATAAAAATCATATTATGGCAGACGGAAACAATAATGTTAATTAAATAATTTGCATTTACACAGCAATTGGTCCCGAGGGCCAAGCATATAGTGGCACAATTCACATGAAGTACACCACGTGCTCAGCAGCAACAGATTGTAAAGGTTTGACCTGAAGAAACCCAAGTGCATGCAACACCTGCTTTCCCTTGCAACACCTGCTCTCCCTTGCACGTTCTACCCTTAGTCCTCACATAGCCAATGGCAGCCACCAGCTTTTGGCTGCCTCAAATTGTACAGCAAGACTTTCATGGTTGGTGGTTAGCTGTGCAAGAAGTATCCATTTCTCTGGACCATTCTATGTTTTCTTTTTCTAAGCCACAGTACACAAGTGGCGACAGGATTTTGTGTAGTGAGATGCTCCAGCCAAGTACAAGCACCTTGCTTAACTCTCCATGCCAGGTCTTCTTCAGCTAGCTGGGTGCAGGGCAGTTCCTCTCCAGGAGACAGAAACACAGGCAGGACTGTTCACCCTTAAGCCTTCTTTCATTTGTTCAACATAAGCAAAGATAACTGCAGAGATACTTAACACCCACAGCCAGCTCTAATTCAATATTCTTGGGTAGAGAGGATTTGTATATGACAGAAACAGAACTAACTGCATTACAAGAGTAATGAACTCTTTCCAAGATCCTACCCATTTACAGAGCAATGCCAAGCTCCTTATATTTATACTGGTTTCTTAACAATTTAGGAAAGAATTTGCAGTGGCAAGAACCAGAAACACTAAAAGCACACGTTTGCTTTAAATTACATTGTCAACATAAATATATATATACACACACACAAAAATAAAATTGTAGACAACCCCATCTTCATTTGTGGTTTTTGTCAGATTTTCTGCCCCATTTATTAGCTCTGTCAGGAAAGCAGTACTAGCTAATTTCACAATTTGTTCTCAGCCAATTTGACTTTTTGGCTTCCTTCCTATGCCCTAACAGAGTTGCTCTGTTTCCAAAGAAGGGAAAGCAGCCATTGCATTACTGGAGATCAGACAGTTTTCCCAAGTCCACTCCAGCTCCACGAGAGGAAAGCTTCAGGGCATTGCTGGGGGAACATATTCAGTATTCACCACCTTCTGGCTGCTCCACAAACACACCGTACACACAAAGGTACAAAATGAAGCACCTGCAGACCTTCCTTGTAAGGGCACTTGACACTGCATGAAGCCAAAAATACGACAGCTAGTTCCACACAGAGGTAGCTTTGACCTACATCACTCGGTGAAACCCCATCCTATCAAAAGGATGTATTAAGTAATGCAGGACTTCATAAGCCTGAGATCCCAATCTTTTGTAACACATCCCTTTTAGCAGGCCTATCTTGCCATTGTTGCTGGAAAAAAAAATAAAAAAGAAAGCCTCCAAATCCTAAAAAAAATATAAATAGCTAATAAAAGGTAGGCCTAATGTAAGTCCCACAAGTTTCAAAGGGATTTGCATATGGCCCAGTGCTGCCATAGCATTTTTCACATCTGGTGAGCATTAAAGGAAATAACCAAATCTTGAAATTAGAGTTGGGTGTCCCTTGTGGCAGTACTGAGGAACTGAGTCTTTTTCCTTGCCCCTTCATTTTCTTTTCATCTTCAATTTTGTTTGCCACTGCTAACTTAATATACAGGAGTTAATTTCTTTCCGGACTCAAGGTACCACTAGGGGAATATTGAGTGTTACTGTGGCGGCTGCAAGTCATTACATCTACACAAAAATTAATCTATGGCACCAAGGTTTTTACTTTTTTTCTCTTTTCTATTTTATTTATCCAAAAGCACCTGCCTTATTAATCCTGGAGTTAGAGCAATTGCTAATGCAAATAACTGAAACTCAAACTACATTAAATATCCAAATGCAAACCCCTAAGCTTTTCCTTAGATCAATATAAATAAAATTCAATTTCTTGAGCTGCAGAAGTATGAGTTATCCTAAAGCAATGCAGTGTATAGAAGAGAATGGTTCCCCATTCTACCTACCTTCATGACAAACCTTTCGTACGAAATCAAGCCTTCTATTTAGACCAACCTCTAAGCGAAAAGGAAAGCTACTATTTATATTTCTGAAATGGATATAACACTAAACCCTTGAGGAAATTAGTTAAATGGACTGAAAAAAGAGGAAATAATGGACAGAAAACAACTGAATTTGTTGAAAACACTGAATATAGTGTTTACATAAATTTAGACATTCAACCCATTAATCTTTAAACTCCTCATTTTCTGAAAAGAACTGTACCATTCTCAAGTACATGCCAGGTCTAAACATGGAGGGGGGGAATCACCACCACCACCAAAGCTAGCTAATCAGAGTATTTATATGTATAATACTCTTCTTCCAAAAGTGTTACAAGTATGTCTACATTATTTTACAACATGTTTGGTGACACAAGCAGCAGGGAAAATTAGCCTGTGCTGAGCTCCATGCTGCCATTGCTCAATTGCAGCTAGTACTCAACGTATCATTTAAAGCAAGCTGAGGTGTTTCTACACTGCAGTGTGTTATTGAGGACTGCTGCTGGTATCACTCCACCCAGTAAAGGAAAAAAAAACTTTTAGGCATGTGCTTATCTCAGAAATGTGGAAAAAAAACTTTCCAGCCATTCTCCATTCAAAATCATTTCATCCATTCTAGGGACACAAAAGCACACTTTCCAAGATTCAGTGACCACAAGAGATCTTATCAAGAAGCCTGGCACTAAGAAATGCTGTGCATTTCCATCTCCCTTGACACCAAAAATGCAAATGATGACGCCAGACCATGGACAGCAAAAACATAACAAAACAAACCCCTCAAACCTGCTGAAAACAGAATATATGTTAAAAAATTATATATGGTGCCCTCCTTATGCACTACAGCAAACTTCTAATATATGGCAGACTTCAGTTTCTAATCTGAAGGGGAACTCAAAGGAACGTCAGCTACTCCAGCCAGTAATTTGGCAGCCCAACTTAAACGCCTCTATGCAAATACGCATGAGAAATAAAAAAGAGGAGTGGGACACGTGTAGCCCTACAAAGTCTTACTGGAGATCTTATTGGCTTCACTAAGGTGTGGGATGGCTCCTATGACTAGAGTGTTGGAATGGAAGGATACAGGCTCTTTAGGAAGCATAGGCAAGGAGAGAGGTGTTGTCATCCTCTATGTCAATGACTGGCTGGAGTGCATGGAGCAGCGCCTGAGCATGGATGCGGAGACAACTGACAGCTTATGGGTCAGGATTAAAGGGAGAGCAGGGATAGATGACACTATAGTGGGAGTCTGCCACAGGTCACTCAACCAGGAAAACTGATTGGATAAGGCCATTTCTGGACAGACAGAAGCAGCCTCCTGCTCACAGACCCCTGTCCTCAAGAGGAACTTCAACTATCTCAGTATCTGCTGGAGGGACAACAGAGCAGGAGGTTTCTGGAATTCGCTAATTTCCGTCTCTGAGTGACAGAGGAACCAACAAGGAGAGGTGCTATGCTGGACCTTGTTCTTAGTACCAAGGAGAGGCTGGTGGGGACTATGAAGTTCAAGGGCAGCCTGGGATGCACTGACCATGAAATGGTGGAGTTTGAGATCCTTAGGGCAGTGAGGAGGATGCACAACTTCAGGAGAGCAGACTTTGGCCTCTTCAGGGACCTGCCTGGTAGAGTACCATGGGATAAAGCCTTGGAGAGAAGAGACACCAAAGAAAGCTGGTTAATGTTTCAGGATCACCTCCTTCAAGACCTGGAGCGATGCATCCCAACAGAGAGAAGTCAGGCAAAAACAGGAGGAGTCCTGCATGAATGAACAAGGAGATCCTAGACAAACTCAAACACAAAAAAGGAAGCCTACAGAGGATGGAAGCAAGGATAGGTACCCTGGGAGACATACAGAGAGATTGTTCAAGCAGTCAAGTATCCAGCTAAAGCTAAAGCCATAACAGAAATAAATCTGGCCAGGGACTTCAGGGCAACAAGAAAAGCTTCTATAGGTACATAAGTGATAAAAGGAAGATGAAGGAAAATGTGGGCCTTCTCCAGAAGGCAATGGAAAACCTGGTTATGTAGGAAATGGAGAAGGCTGAGATACTCACTGACTTTTTTGTCTCAGTCTTCACCGTCAAGTGCTCCAGTGGCATTGCCCAAGTCACAGGTGGCAAAGGGAGAGAGACTGAGAGAATCAAGAACCACCCACTGAAAGAGATCAAGTTTGAGATGAATTTGGTGGCCTTGTACTTTGGGGATACAGCATTGTTGAATGAGGAAAAAATTACAGATATCCTCTACCTAGACTTGTGTAAAGTGTTCAATGCTGTCCCATACAACATCCTTATCTCTAAGCTGGGGAGACATTGATTTGACCACTTGGTAGATAAGGAATTGTCTGCATGGTTGCACTCCATGAGCTGAGGTTAACAGGTTGATGTTCAAGTGGAGAGCAGTGACAAGTTCATTCCTTGGGGATTGGGAGCAGCGCTTTTTATCATCTTTGTTGGTAACATGTACAGTGAGACTAAGGGCACCCGCAGCAACTTTGCTGACAACTCCAAGCTGTGTAGTGTGGTTGACACACTGGAGGGACAGAATGCCATCCAGAGGGACCTGTACAGGCTTGAGAGGTAGGTCTGTGCAAACCTCATGAAGTTCAACAAGGTAAGTGCAAGGTGCTGCCCCTGGGTCAGAGCGATCCCAAGCACAAATACAGATGGGCTGGAGTAACTCTCATATGAAGACAGATGGAGAGACTCAGAGCTGTTCAGCCTGGATGAGAGCATACTTTGGAGAGAACTTCTAGCACCTTTTGGTACCTAAAGAGGCTACAAGAAACCTGGAGAGGGACTTTTTACAAGGTCATGTAGGGACAGGACGGGGCAACAGCTTTAAAGAGAGAGCAGATTTAGATTAGACATTAAGAAATTCTCTACCGTGAGAGTGGTGACGCACTGTAACAGGTTGTCCAGACAAGTTGTAGATGCCCCATACCTGAAAGTATTTGAGATAGGTCGGATGGAGCTTTGAACAACCTGGTCTAGGGGAAGGTGTCCCTGCCTATGGCGGGGGCATTGGAACTAGCTGATACTTAAGGTCCCTTCCAATCCAAACAATTCTAAGATTCTGTGAATCTATGAAGCATGTTCAAACCAACACGAAGAAAGTTTTTAACCAGAGATGGATTAGTCTCACTTAAAATCAACCCATGTGAAGGGCTAGTCCTGGGGAAGGCTTCTGCCTTCATAAGCAAAAAGCAACCAGCACCTTAGCAAGACAATGCACCCCATCTCAAAAAAGATGCCTGAGAATAATGGACAGAACACTGCTGGGTACCAGACTTCACTCTCCACAAGCTACATAAGGGAGGATCGTGTGCCTGGCACTTGCTACACTGCCATCTCATGAATACTGATTTTCAGCCAGATGAATCCTAGACTGGTGGATGACCCACTCAGTCCAGATGCACCGTAGGACAGCAGTACTCTCCATATAGCTACTATCAATTTAGGTTAGAAAAATTAATCCCTGGGTCACTGTGGGGAAGCTAAATGTTTTCAAAAAAATGAGCATAATTAAAAGCAAGAATGTGAGGTACAGGAAAGGTGGGAAATTACAATGTGTTTCTTACTGCTCTTGTGAATTTTGCTACGCTGAGATTAAAGGGCAGATCAACTTCTCTGCCAGTTCTCAGAGAGAGGGATATGTGTTTACTAAGGCAGTTACATAGGGCAAGTTACAGGTGGAAAGGCAACGCGCTACCAGTCACCACCTTGATTTACCCTCTGAAAGCCTGAAAATTTACCCGACACTTAGAAACTGCAACATGCACGTTTGCCAGCCCTGTGTGCCCTTCTACTGCAGCCTCCTTCACTGTTCACTGAGCTCACTTGCACAGACTTGTACTCTTCTTAAACTGGAAACTCCTCTGGGCAGGGAGCACATGCATCCCTTTCCTCTGAGCGAGGCATGACTAACACAACCAGTAACAGTGCCTAAACACAAATTTAAGTGCAACATCAGATCTACAGGGAGATACGAGCCTACACCCCAAGGCAGACAGTCAGGAGAAAGCTCTTCATCAAGTGCCAAACAGAGATGTTACTGTCAGGTCCTGCAGAAGGACAGGGCATTTTGGTCAGGGCTATAGGCCATGCTTCAGATCAGGTATCTTTCCTTCTGGTTTGGCATACTGCTAGAAGGGAGTTTGCAGCAGCCTGCCATCCGAAGCCTTAAACTGTCTGAAATGCTGTTCTCCTCTAATGCAATGGTGTTATTGTTAGCATTTATAAATGAAAGTGATCAGGCGACCATTCAATAATATAGATTTTTTTTCTTTCCTTAATTTCACAGGACCAAGAACTTACACATTCTATTTCAGCTAAAGCTCTTACTCATTCCCTGTTCTGGGCATCTGTACTGCAGCACATGAGAAATCAAACACTGCAGCACCTAAGCACCTTGAGGCTAGAGTCTGAACTTGAACCTTGCTGCTCTCTTCTCCCAAAGCTATTTCCAAAGCAGCTTAACTAGTGGGAACTTTTTAATGTATTTAATTTTTTGCATCCTTTTCAATCCTTCCTCCCTTCAAAAATATGATCCTTCACAAAAACCTGTAGGGATCTCACCTTTTGAATTATTGGGATAATGCTGTAGTGTAAAGAGTCAAAGTTTGAGGATATGAAAAATGATACAACTTCTGGTTCACTGACTCTCCCTTTTCTGTAATACACTACTAGTGCACTACCTTAAGACAGTAAGACTGCTTTTCTCTCACTATTCAAACTGTTTAGTACCCATCTATAAAACTGAACTAGATAACTCTACTAATGTTATTTAGCACCTTTCACAGTGGCACAAAACCTAATGCATTCCAAAGCATTTCCTAGGTTTCATTACTCAAGCCGCCATTAGCACAACTTTGACCATCACATAAGTTACCTATTAATTTACTTTTGATAGATCAGTTATTGCACTCATTACAGTCAATCTAAAGCAGCATGGTTGCTACTGCCTGGACCCACCAAAGACGTAACATAACTAAAGCAAAGACCAACAGGAATGGCAAGGAAGACCATTTCTATTTTGGGTTTACTTAGGGATGATGTGTAACCAACAAGCAGTTTATTTAACTCATTACTCTATTTTCAAAGACAGGACAATTCAATTCCCTAATGACTTCATGCCAATCTGTCGTTCTTATCATTTCAGAATAGAAGGCCATCAGATTCTACATAACCTATCCAAAAAAGTACTGTAGGCTGTGGCACCCATATTAGGAAATTCTACTTTTGGCAGCTTACAGAAAGCTGGGATAAAGCCTCTGTCTTTTCCCCTCCCTGGTTTTGACACAAGCTGAAGATTTCTTACATTGGGCTTCAAAACGAAGCTGTTCTGTGTCATATTTAGATAATGACAGCCTCTGTTGAGATGCCAAATCTGAAAAATTAGGATTGTCTCCTGGTTTCTCTGCTGCACAGGCAGGAAAAGTTTCTTCACCAAAAGGGTGGAACAGGCTGTCCAGGGCAGTGGTGAAGCCACCATCTCTGGCGCGATTTAACAGATGCAAAGATGTGGTGCATGGGGCATGGTTTACTGGTGGACCTGGCAGTGCTGGGTGAATGGTTAGACTCAATGATCTTAGAGGTCTTTTCCAACCTTAATGATTCTATGATCCTGTAATTCTAGGAAATCATGCATAAAATGCAGGAGGTCCTGGTGGGAACAGAAACCAGTGAGTTCAGAGCAGAGATGTCGGGTGTTCTATGCTCTTTCCTTTGCTCGGGTGATTTCAGCCTGGAGGCTCACAACATTACTTCTGTTGGGAAAGGTCACTGCCAAGGGGTAGCTAAGCAACAGCTGAAGAGTTGTGGCAGTCAGAAAGAGCCACAACGTTTTGTTTTGTTTAAGCTAACTTTTTAAGAAGTGATGAGGGAGCCCTCAGAACAGCCAAACAGCCAGGGGCAGCCCTCACAGGAAGCCAGTTAAGGTGATTTCTTTTTGTTTCTTAAGTAGTTTGCATATTTGAGCCAAATGAAGCTAGGAACTAATCTGGGAAAATACTAAATAAATGAAAGAGCTACTTGAATTTCTCCCTAGTCATGTTTTGTGTTACACTAAAAATTCCAATTTCCACAAGAAAATACTGAGAGATGAGTGTTCTTGCTCAGAAAGAGAACCTGATCTGTTCTCCCTTTTGTGACACTTTATAGTTCCCATCTGCTCCAGCCAGGGCAAGGAAAAACACAGTCTATCCAGTTCTCGCTCTGCACAGGTGGAGGAGTGTCCAGGGGCACCAGCCCCAAACCCTTCCACATCATGGAGCATAGGTCAGTGTGGCTGGAGGTCCTCCACTCTACTGAGCTACAACTGCTGAGGCATGAGTGCAGACCTCAATGGCAGCTGCACATCAAAGGGTTTGCCAAACCTTCTCTGATTATCTGGGTAATAACTGCATTAGCCCAGTCTTTGAGGGTCTTTGGGAATGTTAAAGCCTCAAGCTTCCCAGCTTCCTGTTACAGGATTGGGTCCCTACTTTGCTTGGTTCCCTCCCAACCCTCAAATCTCTGGCTACCACTGCTTTAAAAACATGAAGAGCAGGGGGTGTCCACACACCATGCAGTATCACTGTTGAAATGTGGGTGCTGCTTTGCTAACAGCATCCTCTGAAGTGCTTTCTGCAATTCAGGCAGCTAGATACTGAGCACACACTTCAGCAGCCAAAACTTTAAATGCCTGTTGTGCTTCATCTTTTCTTTAACTTACCCACCTGAAGCATTTAACTCTTTGGCACGTGGGCAGTCTGATCAGCCTGCACAATGCTTGGTGCCCAGTCATACCAAAAACCTTTAGGCCCTACTGAAAGAGTAATAACAATAGCAGGGAAGTCAACCATTCGGTTCCAGCATTTCTTCCCCACTCAACTCGTATGCCAGAAACAGAGACACAAAGGAAAGGGGTAAGAAATGTATTCTGGCTGGCTGGATCTTCAGAGCCTTCAGGAATCATCACAGCCCTACAGCCGTACAAACAAATCCCAGCAGGGCAGTCTGTGACCTACTTTCCCTCCCTCGTGCAGGGAATTGTGCCATTGTGAAACTGCCACTGAATTTCAGCTTCACAACGATGACAAGAGGGGTTTCAAGCAGCCACAAAGTGTGTGGCTAACAGTGAGACAGCAGCCACTGCCTTGGCACCCATGTCTTCTGCCAGGGGATCCTCCACCACCCCAGGCTCCAGCTGCCACAGGGGACAGAGGTACAGCCCTCCAGAGCAGCATGACTGCAGGCTCACACAGCAACCCATCCACCTCTTCAGAACTGTTGTTTCTTCTTTCCTTTCCCTCAAGGACTGCTTGAAAAACTACTTCTAAGTGACAGCACAGAAGTTTCCTGTGTACCCTCTGTGCCTTTGAAGACCATTACGCTGCTGAGACCACTGCTGCCTCCTTGCTGTCTGGCTTGGAGAAGACCACATTAATACATTAATGCCACAGCCAGCCCCAAAGGCCACCTGTATCCTGGGCTGCATCAAAAGGAGCATGACCAGCATGCTGAGGGAGGCAATTCTCCCTTTCCACTCTGCCCTTGTGAGACCTCACCTGGAGTACTGCATCCAGCCCTGGGATATTCAGCACAAGAAGGATGTGGCACTGTTGGGAGTGAGTGCAGAGGAGTGCCACAGAAATGATCAGAGGTCTGGAGCAGCTCTCCTCTATGAAGAGAGGCTGAGAAATTTTGGGTTGTTCAGCCTGGAAAAAAAAGAGAATGCTCTGGCAAGGCTTCACTGCAGCCTTCCAGTACCTAAAGAAGGCTTATAAAAAAGAGGGAGAGCAACTTTTTACATGGGCAGATAGCGATCAGACAAGTGGGAATGGTTTCAAACTGAAAGAGGAGAGATTTGGCTTGGATGTTAGCAAGAATTTTTTTCACCCAGAGGGCAGTGAGGCATTGGAACAAGTTGTCCAGACAATCTGCAGATACTCCATGCCTGGAATACTCAAGGCCAGGTTGGGTGGG
Source organism: Sakesphorus luctuosus (assembly GCA_013396695.1). NCBI lineage: Eukaryota > Metazoa > Chordata > Aves > Passeriformes > Thamnophilidae > Sakesphorus > Sakesphorus luctuosus. Next base: position 587,311 of record VWZD01000039.1, on the reverse strand, counting down.
GCCCTGAGCACCCTGGTCTGTTGGAAAGTGTCCCTGCCCATGGCAGGGGCATTGGAATTAGATAATCTCTAAGGTCCCTTCCAACGCAAACCATTCTGAACCAGGCAAAGCACTGTAGTCCACCTATGATCACTTGCATCTGCTGCTTATAGTGGTCATGCAAAGTCAGCCCTATAGCTAGATAAACTCAGATAGAGACAACTATTTGAATAATTTACTTTATGTAGGAAACATCGGTGCTTAGCACAGATCTCAAATGACTTTATGAGTGCCTAAGTGCATTTGAAAGCCTAACTTCACGCACACAAATTTGACAAGGTGGGCTGAAGGCACCGGTATGGATCTCAGAATCAGCTGTGCAGTATCTGCACCACATGAGAGCCCACACTAGACAGTCGAGCAAGCCTCCTCCAGGCATGCAGGAAGCTGGTCCTGCACAGGAGCTTCCCTGCTGGCTGGGCCCACATCACCTCTGAGCAGGACATTTTCAGGCAGTTCTTGAGCAGCAATATCCCAGTGACACATATTCCAGACCAGGGCAAGTCCACAGACTGAAGAGGGTAAGCTCAGCCCATTTTCACAGACGTGCTCCTGTGGCAACCAGCGTCAGCAGCTTCTGCATAGCAAAAATGCCTCTCCTTTGTCTGGGCAGGTTTGAACTCAGGCTCACGGAAACTCGGCCATTTCAGATCCCAAATCTCATTCATCTATGGGAAGGACAAGCTGGCCAAGCGGCCTTTCCTGAGGGCTGATGACAGTGTTTCCCTGTATTAGCATTTATTACTTACCCTTGCAGCCTGAGGGAAACATTCGAGTCCATACTAGTTAAAACCCAGTTCAAATGAGGGTCTACTATGTTAATTCCTCCAAGGTAAGTCTCATCCAACGCCTTCAAATAATATTAAATTAAATGAAAGAGGAAAAAGAAAGGAAGTCTCCTCCCAGTCGCACAAGAATAGACTGATCTTTACATGTTTTTGTTTTCCCTCCTATGACTACACAATAAGAAAGACCCATAACTCCCACCAAACACTGCACCTAACTAGCTTGGTCGAAGTGCACTGAAAGCTGTTTTATTATTTTGATAATTTGAGATAATCTCTAAGGTGCCAAGTCCCCTAGAAAACTCATCCTCCTCTTCCTGCAAAGGGACTCATTGTGCAATGTTGTCTTGGTACTGCACAGTCCCCTTCTTAAAGAGAACACAGTGCTATTAATGTAATTATCTAATTAATCTTTCAGCCTCACTTAGCATTAAATAAGCACCAGGATGCAGAATGTTTTTTTCTCCAAGAGAGTGCACCTCAAGTGTTTATTCAGCACATTAATGCAAGGGATACCCCCACTAGTCCAACTGCTGGTCAAGAAGGAAAGCAAACAGTACTGCTGAGCACACTGGGGACAAGCAGGTACTAAAAGATGCATCAAAGTGAAAAACACAATAGTCATCCCTTTATACTTACCACCTCCCAGGGATGAGACAATTCCCATTTTATAACTAACAAAAAAAAGCTTTAAAGGTATATACTGAAAATATACACACAGGAGTGATTTGAGTGTCTCACAGAATTTAAGGTCAAGAGCACACTGCTTATCAGTTCAGGCCAAATGGCTCCTGCACCATTTTCATCTGAGCTACAACACCTCACAGAGAGGCATCCAGTGGAGAATGCAGCTGACAGCCATGCATCAGATTTCTAGATGAGTTCTTCCCAATCATTAATTGCACTCACTGTGAAAAGAAAAATTCAAGTCTGCCTCATTTTGTTCAGCTCTGCTTTCCAGAACACTGGGTCACGTTACACCTCCACCTGATAGACTGAAGTACCACCTAGTCTCAATCTTTTCCTTATGCAGGTACAAACAGACTATGAATAAATAAATTTTCATTATTGCTTTCACTTCCATTTGACAGTGGGATGTAGGATTGGGGGGTTTTTTGTTTGTTTGTTTGTCTAAAAAACATCTACCTTCTTGCTTTCAAAATTACAGCGTTTGGACACCAGGTGAAATTCCTATGAGCTTCCAATTTCCATTCCCACTGCCTCCTCTAAAGCTTTTGTTTTCAAATCACTTGCTCATAAATGGTGCTAATGATATGTCAGACCTTCCTCCCATTTTCCAGGCAAAAAATGCGAGTGGAACATGCACAGTGCTCAGACGGATATAGAGTAATGTCTGCTACTCACCTTTAATAAAATGCTGTCTTCAGAGAAATGAAAACTCCAATACCTCAACTGAAAGTTTTGCCTGAATCAATGACCAGGATAAAGATGTTCTCCAATGTTTTAAAACTTACTGTGAAGCTGCTTAAAAAAAAAAAAAACACACCAAAATGCAAGCCAGCTAGAAAGCATACACATTTATTCTGCAAACTGCAGTAAGAAAAGGTAGTTCAAGACAATTATTGCCAGTAATATGTTAGCAGTGTACCAGCACCTTCTGCTGTTCTCCACTCCTTGGTGAGGCTGCAACAGAACTCAAATGGCTCTTATAACCTTAAAACAATTCCACTTTACACTTTTAATGGACTCTTAATAAGACAATCAATATTACAGAAAAGAAAGCTCATTTTGTTTCTCCTTTCCCTTCAACCAAGTGTAAAGGAACAAAATGAAGTGGGAGTTAAGTATCCTGCCACCAGGGCAGCCATCACAGAGCACTCAGAGGACTCACAGCCTCTGCCCTCATACCAACACACCATCCATTACCAAGACTGTATTTAGCTTATGTAATTAATGTAGCCACGCACATAGGCCAGTAACACAGTATTTTCGGAGTAGACTGCCCCTGCCACAAATACAGGGGAAGAAAAACAATTCAAGTTATTTTATTATTGTGTTTACAAAATAATATACACCAGAGGAAAAAAAAAGTTTTAGGTATACTCAAGCAACAATCTGCCCCCCATCATCAGCACTTCAAGCAAAACACACAAACAAAATTACATTCTCCGTCTTGTCCCTAGATTTTGTGGGTTTTGTTATGTTCCAGCAAAATCCCTTCAGGCACATCAGAAGGGATGTGCAAAACCTTCAACAACCATGAAGGATACCACCTTTCACAACAGGAATGGGTAAGACGGTACTATACTTCTGTAAGGACCAGATCTCCCAAGCACAACATGTATCAGCCCCTTATGTGACCTTTCATTTTGTAAATACGTAACTAATGGTGATTAGCACTAAACAAAAGCATGTAATGAAGCCTTCACATGATAGCAACACTGGGACACTGGTGAACCCCAAAAGACTGCTAAATGTGCTACCATCCATCCATCCATCCTCCTCTCATATGCCCTGCAGAAATCTCCCAAGGTTGGCAGAAGCTCCCTCTCCCTCCTAGGAGATGACTTTCTATTCTATTCCAAAACAATGAAATCCTCAAAGACGGAATCACAGTGTTTGTGCAGTTAGCATTGCCCTGAGTTATAGACTCAGTCTAGAGGCTTTTCACTGATTTGCCTCTTTTCCACATACATTGTCAGCTAGGGTGGATGGTCTCACGCTATGCCCATGGTATTTTCCCGCAGCCTGAGGAACCTGCCAGGCATCTCTTGTATCCAGCCAAAAAGAAAACCAATCCTCCTGGTCACCAGAAATGTAGAAATACAAACCAAGCCTACTATGCCTCTTTCTATAGGGCAGTCCATGAACTTGTAAAACTTGAGAACTTGATCAATATGTAATGAAGTAAAACAGCAAAGAGGGCAGCCTGTCTGGTCGATGGTCGCTTTGGGCACGTCTGTGCTGGAAAGATTCAGTTCGCTGACTCAGAAGAGTTCTGACCCTCTGACCAATGCTCACTGATATACAATGCAAACATGCAGTCAGGTGCCCAAACTTTAAAATCCTTTTAATTTATTCGCTTCTTTTGTTATTTTTTAAACTGAATTCCTGAATCACAGTCTCTCAGTGTGTTGCCATTTCAATTTATCAAGATTCAAGCCGCAACCAACACAATTAATACCTGTGCCTATTTGTTAGCACTCTAGCACTGAAATCCTTGTAGCCCTACATGCTTATTGTCAGATTAGTTTAGTTAACATGGTGGATATAACGAGGCACAATGTACTTCAGGGTCATCTTAACATTAGAGAGAGCCTCTGCCCCCCATAATCACTGTCACACACAGGCATATCCGCAGTAGCGCTTGAACGAAGGAAGATCTAAAGGCTGGAACTCGACATATCCCCAGCTTCCATTTATACTATCAACGCAATCATCTGGTCATCTCTCCTTTTCTTTGACAGCTGTTATATTTGCAATTAAAATCTGAATCAGTGGGGGCTATTTTAAGAACAAAGAAGGTATTTCAGCTCAGTAGAGAACTGCCAGATTGGGTAGGATATGCTACAATTGGCATTCCAGCTCATTAAAACAGCTTTGCTGTGGACTATTCGTTCTGAAAGCATTCTGCAACTGCATATGTACAACACAAGCACTACTCAGCACCAGCGACTGCTGAAATGTAGCCAGCTTCATGTTGCCCTTGCACATGAAGGAACTTGTCACAACAGCCCTTTGGGGTCAGATGAATGACTGGAGCCAAGGAGAATTCAAGGGAAGCACAGTTCCTCACTGAGGACTGGGAATGATTATAACCTCTCCACTTGCATGAGGCATCACGGGAACACTATTGTAGCAACAAGACACGGTCAGGAATTTGCTCCATGCTGAACTCAGGAGGTATCCTATGAGATGCTCTTGCTTCTCCTTCTCCATGGCAGCAACAGCTACTGCTTTCCTCCTACAAAACCCTACACACTGCACTGAATCCCCATCAATAACTGAATCCCCCAAAAGAATTAAAACAGAATCATAGAATCATTTAGGTTGGAAAAGACCTCTGAAATCATCATGTCCAATCGTAAACCTTAAAACTGCTACAGTACCTTTTGTCTGTAAAGATACTTATAAATCTGGGGGAAGAAAGTCTAGATCTCAGGGAAGAACCAGTCTTGCTAGGAAATGTTTTTAAAATGGCATCTAGAAGAACAAACATTCCCATTCCAGAAGGGTGAAAACAGGTAGATCCTGTGAACTGCAGGAGTTTGGTGCAGCTCAGGAAAAAATGTGAAACCAAAAAAAATCTAGGCTTAGTATCACTCAAGTTGGGTATCCCTGACAATTAGAAAATCCAAGTCGCTATTTGTATTTATTTGCCTATTCTACCTGTTTAGGGAGATGTGTTCTCATAAGGCCAGATGCAAACTGCCTACTACAGTGCTGGATTAAGATAAAGATTTTTTTAAAATAATTTTTAAAAGGGGAAAAAAGCTTAAACCAAAAAACTCCAACATAAAACTAAGGAAACCTGGAATCTTCTTTCATTTACTTTGAGCTCCTTTCATTTACTTTTTCCATCTTCCCTTTGCTAAGATTTATTTTAACAATATCCAGTTATTAAATGCACCAGATAGCATGACAGTAGAGATAAGTTTGCAAGACATGACAGTAAAGCAAATTAAAATAGGGAAAGCTGTCAATGCACACCTAACTCTTGTGTAATGCCAAACCCCTGTCCTGCTGAAGAATTAGATACAAGCACATCCTAACAGCATTTATCATACTGAATTTGTTTTAATATACTGCTACCTTTCAACTTGTCTTTATTGAATCTTCTCGTAAAAAAAGAAATCCAACTACCTTATCAATGGATGTTACTAATATTGGATATGTTGTTCAGAGAAGTTGTGAATCCCTGAAGTGTCCAAGGCCAAGATGGATGGTACTCTGAGCACCCTGGCCTAATGGAAGGAGTCCCTGCCCATGGAAGGGGCTTGGAACTAGCTGATCTTTAGGGTTCCTTCCAAGCCAAGCCATTCTACGGTTCTATGCTATACTGAAGTAGCATAATGGATCGGTGTTAAATACATTTTTGTTTAGCCAGGAAAGAATAAGAAACTGTGAAGCACCACACTGCCTTAAAATACAGAATGCTTTTCATCCTTGCACAGCAAGCTACCACTTAATTAGCAGAAGCCTACAAGAGTTTCAGCTTCCCAAGCACAGGGCAAGGTGGCATGTAGGTCCCTTCCAAATCAGAATATTCTGTGATTCTGTGATCTTAGATCCATCTTGGAAGCTGAGAGATACATGCACTTATGAACCAACAACAATGTGCTACCCTAAAGTTTCTAACATGGCAGCAGATATCTCTGTTTAGGCAACACAACTCCAGCCTTCATGCCTCTTTAAGCATTGCAACGCTCAGTGAGCATTGCACCAGTTGGCTTTGGGCCTCAGCCATTTGCGGGCACTCCAAAAAGAGCCCATGGATGCTGCCAGGACAATGGATACTAGTCAGAAGCTTTTAAAAGGAGTCGAGATAGAAGGGGAATACAGACTGCATCCAGACACTGTCATCATCCAGACACTCTCAGAATGACAGACAGCTGATCAGATAATTTCTTAACCCAAAGGAAAATAAAATGCTCATGAATTTTCATACTCTACAGACATTATGAAGAGCAAGGATGGGAACATGGTCTCTGCCAGTGTGGGAGTACTGTTTGGGTCCCTGTATTTGGCACAATCCACTGCACCCATCACTTGTCTTCCAGGAAGAGATTAAAAATGAAGCTCTGAGAACAGGCTTTCACTTTCACTAGATTAGCTCACCAATTCTCTTTTGCTCACAGACCACATCAATTAAGCACAAGAAAAGACAAATGTACTGACCTGGGATGAGGACAGCCCAAGTTCAAGCCCCTGTACCACTTGATTTAAAGTAGGGAGGATGAGAAAATGTGTTAGAGTCAAAAAAGGCATCTGAATTGAAGTACCCTGACACTTCTGGTTTCATGTAAAAGAAGAAAAGCAGCACACATTTATAACAGTACAGAGTAAAGTCAGATTTCAATCTTTGCAGGTTACTTAAAGTCCAACTGAATTTCTCCACGCAGCTGGACACTTCTCAGCAGAGTTAGCACAAATAAGAGCTCCTGGGACTAACCCAGTCCTGCCAATTTGCCAACAGTTACATTGCCCTATGCCCATATAACCTTTTGTGGTTTCCTTTGCTTTTAATGCCCTTAAGTGAATTGTCACAAGGACTCTTTCATTGCTAGGTCAAGTATTTCTCCCGTTTTTTTGCCAGCAAATCAGGAAATTCATCCACTCTTCTATGTACCTGGATTGAAAATGCAGGACAGCTCTGGAGAGCTTATTGGTACTCTGTGGAAAATGGGAGGGTTACCTCCGCTAGAGTGAAATCAGAATATGGGCACCAAGCCATCACCAACACAGCCGGCTTGAAAACATCACTCCATGCAAGCAAGGGTTTTCTGCGTGGGCACAGGAGGAGTGAGACCTAGGATTATGAGCAAGCAGAAGGCAGCTCATACTGTGAAGTTAGAGATGTTACCAGTGAGCTGTGCCAACCTGCTGCTTCCAAGCAGCGGTCATGGAGAAGCTGCTTATGTTTGGTCAGCAAAAGCAGTACCACTGTGTACCTCATCTCAGGACTAGAACCCGAAGCCAGAAAATCTGATTCTAGCACTTGTCTCCACAGCAGCAATAGCTTCATCACAGCAACTGCCTCTCCTGTAGAACTGGTGATGTAACATTCACCATCAGAAAGCCACTAGAAAGAGAGGCCTAAATGTCCTCTGTTCACCGGCAGTTCCTCAAGTGTCACATCAGGAATCTTGTTCAAAAGAATAGTAACAGCAAGAAACAAAACTATTTAGTTTGTTTGCTTTTCCCAAAAGATATCCTTAGTTCATGCCAGGCAAATGATACTGATGCCGTGCCTCCCTGCGAAGCTTTCTCATCTCCAGTTATATCCCCTCAGGTGGTGCTTAAAAGTGAGGAATTAAGGTCACAGGGACAATGTATAATATGCTGGTAACAGACCAAGCACTGTAACAGAGAACACATAATATAAAACGCAGAAGGACTTTTTTCAATTACATTATCTCAGCTTTAAAATGGTAAGAATTTATTTTTAAGGATGCTACGGGTAATAGGATTTGCCTGAACAGTCTGTGTGTGGCATCTCTTTACATGGAGGCTTTAAGCAGCCTGAATCACTGCTCCATCACCCTATGGAGGCAAAAAGAAGGAGGAGAGGAGGAAAGGAAGATAAAGTAAACAAACTTTCGCGGAGAGAAAGGACTTCACAGTACGCATCTATGAGATTCAAAGTGAAGACATTTTATTCCACACAGCACACAGTTTATATAGAGTTAAAGGTACATCTTATTGGCTAAAAAGGTCTCACCCCAACACGCTAGAACTTCTAATTGGTTACAAGCCTATATCTCACAAGTCCAATGTTTATATTATCTCATCCTGATGTTTTCAGGTCCATGTCTGGAGATCAGCAAGGCAGTTGAGACGTTCTCATGAAAGCACTTGCAGGGAGTGACCGTCGCCTAACGGACAAACAGCAGGTGTGCGTCCTTGCTTAGCTGACATATCTGCACGATTCTCACGGAGCTCAAGCAGTTTGGATCACTCAGAAATTCACTTTCTGCAAGCAATCTCTCAACAGGAAGAGGCTTCACACTACACCTTCAGAGATCAAGTTCACACTCCCGCAAAAGCCACCTCCTGTCAATCTACCCACAGTCATAACCACTCCACTCTGCATTTCATCGTTCAGAAACTGGTGCTTTAACTACAATTCACCAATGGGCTAGAGAAGTTCAGGTGGTTCTGAGACCTTTTGGTGCCTCACACAAACAGCCGCCTTCCCTTGCCTATTCAGAAACAATACTCTACACGTTTTTATTTGGTTTTGGCACACAGAGAGTTGCCAGGCACACCCCAAAAAAATTCATCAGACTCTGTATCTGCCATAGTCTCCTCTATTGGCCTCGAATTCTTGTACAGAAAGGAAACCGTTAATTCTTGCATTTATTCTTAACAAGTGTTTTGGACTGTATTTTGCTATGGCACCCAACAGCCGCCCTCTCCCCATCCCATTAAGGCTGTACTGATGTGCGACACAGTCACAAAATACGTTCTCACTCATAAGTCTTGCTTTATTTTCATTCAATGCTATGCCAAACACAAATTTAAGAAGGTCACAACACTTTATTCAGCACAATCAGAAGTGAAGAATAACTTAAAAACAAACTACAAACCCAAAACGTTATTACATTTTCCTCTCTCAAGTCTAGCACTGCAGAATAACAAAAAGTCTGGATCATTTCCACAATGAAAATATGTAAATTAATTACGCTCTTATGTTGATTGATGCAAGTTATTTTGGTTGAGAACAATACAAGTCATCCACAGTTTACAAAACAATATGTCAATAAAATGAGCCAGACCTGCTGAAAAAATATTTGTTGTAGCCTAAAGCTATTTTTGCACATGCATAACCTTGAATTACAGTTTTTAGGAAAAAAAACACTTCCACATTCTGATCAGCAACTAGTAAGTTGAGACTTGCTTTTCCTCATGTACTAAGGAAGCTATTAATGTACCAGACAAAAATACACCACAGAAGTTTATACAGAGCATATTATCATCCTTCATGATCCCAGCAAATGAGAACTGATAAAACTGAAAAATTTACAGAAAAACCTTTTTTATCAAGGCAAAAATACTTCAAGGCATCAAGCGTTACTCTCTCAGAAAGTTTTCTCCTACTCCAATCCCCCCAGCATATTTGCATGAAGAAAATAAACCTGTATAAACGAAGTACCACTACAGATAAGGCCTCATTTTCCATCAGACCTTTAAAACACTTCATAGGACCTTCTCAAAGGGCCAGAGCTGCTTGCTGCTACAGTCTGACCTGAAACACCCACACCCACCCACTCACCCTGGTCAAGAAGTCATGCTGGGGAGGGCAGGAGGAACTCAGGAGGTGTTTGTAAAAAAATGATTCAGGGCTGGAGATGACCAGACAGTGGTGGATAAAAACACTTCACGTAATCTGAGGTATGACTATAGCTATCTGCAAGATGCTGATGGTTAGGACCTATAGGTACATCACCCCCAGGACAGTGGTAGGACAAGCTGGCTCTGCGCTCTGAGGAGCCCACCTTGGGCCATGCATGTCTTGGAGCTTCTACAGAGCAATCCCATAAAAAATAAGGACCTTGTTGGTTTGCTCTTTTTAAGACTTTGGCAAACTAAAATGAGTCATAAGTACCAGAAAGTTTCAAATATGCAAATAGACACTGCAAGGAATCAAAACATTTACCCAACACCTGCTTTCTGGAGGATTTAACTCAATCAACAAAATTCTTGGGTAACTCTGCTGAGTATCCAGCTTCTTGTCACCATGGCAGTTTCTGGGGATGAATAATCTGGGATTTCTGTCAGAAAACTGTCTCCCACTCCTAACTATTTCTTGTGTTAACTTTCAAGAGCAAGATGGGAGAAAACTGTGAAGTTTCACATTCCTCTGCAATCCAAGTTGCTGGAGAAAGCCCACTTTGTCACCTCCTTCCTTCTCTCAGAGCTTTTCCTGAGCCAGAGCTATAGGAAATCTGATTTTATTCACCCCTCGCCAATCTTGCAGCATCCAAAATCACAACCTCTCTACAGGATAACTTTGTCATCACTCAGTGCTTCTTGTTGCTCCCCAAAAGGGCAACAGCTAAGAAGAGGGGCTGGGGGACAATTTCCACCAGCCACAAAGCACCAGTATCAGCTGCAGAACCAATCGTGCGTCCTGCTAACTTCACTCTCCAACTGCTACAAATATTTCAGCTTCTTATCTGCATTACATGAAGTTGTTGCCCTAGAAACGTAAGTTATATTACAAATTCAAGCTTCAAAAACAAAAAAAATTGTTTCTGCTAAAACTTTGTACTTCTTGCTATACCTTTTCACCCCTTCATCCTATCTCTTAAAAGGCCTAAAATCCAATAAATGCAAATAAAATCACAGAAACGCATGAAGAAGGCTTCCAATTACAGACAGGGAACAATTTCCAAGCACTTACCTGCATCTTATTTGACATTATATCGAGACTCGGCAAACTAAACCAGTTTGTGCAATGGGGTTGTATTATTCAAGTCCAATTAACAGTGGATGTAAAAGTGAAATGAGATAAACACCACTTTATGCTAGCAGTCTTACTGAGTCTGTGACATTACCATAGATCAAAAGAAGCATCTTAAGCAAGCTAGTCTCACTGCAAAATAAATAAAAACATTTTAATGAGAAGGAAAATATCCTGTGTGGCAAGAATTAGCAACTTGAATGTGGAGCAAGTCTCCCTGACTGCAATGGAAAGCAGACCTTAAAAGCATCAGATTAACCAGAAGCTTGCAACAACAGCTCACCCTATCACTTCTTAAAACTGAAAATACAGAAGGAAATGTGAACTAATACATATTCTATTTCTGCAGGAGATGTATTTTTTCTACTCACCTCCTTACAAACGGATATTACTTCTCCACAGGTGTATTATCTCTCTGTATTTCTGTTTCCAAAAAGTAATAAAAAATTGCATCAGAGGCCAACACAGAAACAGAAAAAAAATCCCAAAAGTCACTTCCCTGCCTTCTCCAAACTTAGACTACATATATCAACAGAAAACCCAGATAAAGAAAAATCAAAAAATCTGAAAATCCAAATAAATACACCACAAATAAATAAAATCTATCAATCAGAAAATCCAAATGAAGAAAATCCAACCAGAAAATTCTAAAAGGCAGATGTGACCTGACAGTTTTCCACTTTTATAAAACAGGCAAAGAAAACATTCAATCTCTTAAAAAAAATCTTGAGATGACTGAATAAGGTCAAAAATTATGGGTTATACCTTCACTTTACAAAAAGCAAGACAGAAGAAAACCCAACCAAAATGTACTTTGGAGCACTTTTCAACCACTGACTTGCTAAAGCTACAAACAGCAAAACCAGGCAAGGAAGAAAAACTTCAGCCTAAATGCAACCTGAGCTTATATAAGAAATACTCATATTGCATCAAAATAAAATCCAAATCAAAGCATGAAATATCATGATTCTTTATTAACAGAATTGACAATGACTCCTCCCAAAGTGAAATACTGTTCTGGAGCTGTACTATAAAAATAGTTATATCAGACTTCATGCTTCGTTTTCATGAACACGTCAAGTATTTGCCCTTTCAATTTTAGGCTGAGATTTTCCAGTAGAGCTAAAATTTCTCTCAGACAGCTACATCCCATACTAGAGATTTTATTAGGCCAGTTTCTCTCTTGTATTTGCACACTACTATCCGAAGGCTATGTTTCTGCAAAAACATACTTCCACACTTACAACAGCACAAAAACAAACAACTTGATTGAGGAAGGGGTACCAGGCCTAAAGAAGCTCATGCCATGTAAGATGAGGGACGTCTCCAGTTGGATGCAACTACCCCAGGTGAAACACAAAGCACTAATTGAGGGGGGAGAAGGAAAAGGCCTCTTTGTTGTAAATGCACTGCAGTTGCTAAGAAAGCCACCGAGACACACAAATATGACACTCCCAAATATCAAGTTTATTTTGAGAGACAGTTGTACAATGATGTAGATCTACAATTCCTTATAGAATGGGCTGCAGAACAAGTCCCTATGGCAGAGACGGACTGCCACCTCCCTGTGGAGGCAACACAACCACATCCACACCTCTAATGATTTGTTTGATTTATAACTTTGACTAATGTATCCTATCACTTCCACAGATTCATTTGATACCGTAAAGAAGACTGGACTTGTCTTTTAGTCTCACCCATTTGGTGGGATGTCATTCATTACTCCTGCAACTGATTCCACCAAGCAGCTGTACACTAAATGAAGAATTATTTCTTCTCAGAAACTCTCCACTCCAAAATATAAACCTTTAATACACTAAGAAATTATTATAATATGCCATACACCCTTTAGTACTGCATCACTAGTTTTACATACCTCTAGAAGACTAAAGAAATTGTTTGAGTAACTTCCTTGGCCTGCAAAGTAACAGGATGACTCAGTTAATTTAGTTACATTTTCTTTAATTTGGCATTTTAGCCCACAGAGACATTACTTTCTTGTCATCTCCACTCAAATTCTGCCTTGTTAGCGTCTAGAGAAATCAATGCCATGAAGCACTTCATTTTTATAACTTCATCTTCTTTCAACCTAGAGCTTCATTAATGTGATAACTAAACAGGTACACACCTCACTGTCTCTCCATGCATTAAGTAAATTTATACAAAAATAAAAACACAAAAATTAGATGAAGATGCTTGTTAATTCTGTCCAGGCACACAGATTTTTTTATTAAAGCATCTCATTCAAGTTTATGCAAGTTTTTTAAAACGTCTGGAGAATATCTAGCAGGTTTCAATGTGTGACAACCATCTCTTGTTGTTTCTTTTCCACTTTGTCACCTAAACAATGGATAAAAATTCTGAAAGACTCAAAAATGGGATGAATACACTCTTGATTTTAAAAATGTTCCTAAACAATTCCATGTGGGTGAAAATCTTTTTCTGTCAAAGCCAAAGGAACCAAATGAACATAAGGTAAAATTTAGAGGTTCCAAAGCATTTTCAGAACAATGGGTCATTCAGGATTTCTCACCATACTTTCCACTGAGACAGCAGACCAGGCTTCCCAGGGGGCTGACAAGTCTCCTCCTGCAGCTCATGCCCCAGAGCACTCGTGGCTCACCAGTACCAATGCATATTCCCCCCACTGCTGCCATTGCACCAGCATCCCATCCCTGTGCAATAACAGTTCAGGTCTTCCACTTTTTTCAAGCTTCCTAAGTTGAAATGTCATTATTTGAATCCCTCATTTAATAACCATTAGTTCACTTAAAGACAGGTTTGAAATTTTCCTTCTTTAAAAAACCTTAAATAATGGTTAATCCAGTAGACTTGATTCTTTCTTGCACTGCCATGTCCATATTCTGCCCCTTGAATTACTCTTCCATTGTCCTAGGATGTTTCCAAAAAAGCTAGGTTATACAGTCGCACCCCCAACAGCTTCTTCCTTACTCTATCTTATGTGATTCCCAGATATACCATGAGGATCACTTACTCCTTTCCAGCACCTCAAACCTCAACAGCCACAACTTTATCCACAATCATGTAACTAAATAATGAGGCTTCCCACTGCAAAACGGCAACAAGAGAACGCTCCCATTTTGCCTTGCCAAACTCCAGTCCCTCTTTCAATGACCTCTTCATTATGTGCAAAATAATTGGACTGTTACCCTCATGCTCACTGGGGACAGGGAATTCACGTCGTCACCCGCTCATCACGCAACTGGCTTTCTGCAGGTCCTGAATCAGGGCAGAATTCCTGACACACACCCCGTGACTGCAGCCCTGTGCAGGGGGGGCACTCACAGTCCTCCTGCCACCCACGCAGTGCCACCATTTGCCTTGCATGGGACACACACAGAGACGGTGCCTCGCACCAAGGTCAGCATCACATGTGCAACAGAATGATCTTGCATGGCCTCAATTAATCTGCTTTAGTCCCTCCATCCCTAAAACCCAAAGACAATGGGTTTGGCTATCTCTCCATGGGAATGCAGGACAAATACCAGCTTTATCTTTATATCCAAAATCAGAATAAAAGATGTTTTCTGCAATTTTGACTACGTATCCAGAATTCTTTGCTTTACAAAACTGAGCCCTCATTAAATCACCACCTCTGCTTCAGCAGCTTTCTTCCAGCCTTGCTAGGTGAGAATTCCAAGTCTGTTTAAGGTCCTTCTCAGTTCACTGATCTACTTGCTACCAAAAAGATAGGCATTAACAGAATTTTTTTTTCTTCTAATTTCTGCTATTGTGTCTTTCTAATTGCTGCTTCCCAACTAGAGTCTCTGTAAGTTAAGCATGCTTACCTTTGTCAAGGACCTTCATCCAAAACTTTCACAGAACACAACGTGCACACGCTCTCAATAGCGGACATCTCTAGAAAACACATTAGCAAATGCTAACCACCCTGGTTCTTCAAATTAAGAGAAACCTAGTAATGACAATATCTCTCTCATTTTTTTAATTTAAATATCTATCTTTATACTTTTCTTTCACCTATTTTGTTTTCTAACAGACACTAGGGTGGTGGCATGACTGGAGGTCACTAAACTCACCCAAGATGGTAAGTGGGGAATTTTTCTCATCAGATTCAGCCACTAAAAGTTATGAATCAAATCTAAATTAGTCAACTCCACTGCCACTGTAATCAATGGAAGCAACATGAATCACCCACTCTGACTGCCTCGCCAGATACATGGGAAGGGAGGAATGAAACCCATCTGGAAGTGCTTATCATTAACCATGGAAGGGGCCTCTGTTACTAAGCTGGGGTGACCTTTCATGCATGGAATTCCTTTATCTCTAGTTCTGATGATGATAAGGAGCCCAGGAAACCTGTCTTCTTTGGTGTTGGGCATCAGTTGCCTGGACATGGACAAAGTGCACCTCTGTGAAAGGTCATGGGTGACATTTGGCTACCTTAAAATCTGGATTAGTTTTCTATAGAGAAATACCACTTTTTAACTCTCTCTTAAAGGAAAGGGAAGAGTGAGACAGAAACTTTGAGTTAAATCATCGTGCACAAAGCCCTAATCAACATAATTGACTTCGTTTGCACTGCAGTGCTGGGCAAAGTTTATGCAATGCACAGTCAAGGAGGCAGCCAGGGCTTGCGCTGCAGGAGGGACTCGGGGCAGTAAGGCAGCAAACTGGGATTTCTTCTTCGTTGCTGTCTTCCCTTGGGTACTCCATGCTATACACATAAATGCACTCTCTGCATAAGGACAGTCCAAGACAGTGTAAATTAAGTGATATGACAAAAGGAATGAGAACCCCAAAGGCTGAAATCACAAAGCTTCATTTTTCAGAGAAAATGAAGGTGATTCTTGGTTCCAGACAAACTGGATTAACATAAAAGAAAATGGTAGCAGAAGAAGAATGTGGCTTCAGAACATCTTACATCCATCTCCATGATGTTCTGTTCCTAGACAAAACCAGTGAGCACATTAGATAAGGGTTTTAGTGGAAGGAAGAGGTTTATCAGCCAGCCTTTATCAAATGGGAGAAGAGGGCTATGCCCAACACAAAGCGAGATTAGCTGGTTGGCAACTCCACTGAAGCCATCTCAGGACTGGTCTCCTCCTGGCTCCACTAGCTGTATAATATGTAAAAACCTCCCACTTAAAGGAAACTTCTCGTTGGGTCTTCTTCCTCTTGGCCACAATTGCTAAGGATGGTCTGCTACTCTTCAGAAATCTGAGGACAGCTTGATCCTGTACTTCACTCAACTCTTAAACCTTATGTGGCCATGAAGCAAGTGCCTCTGCCTTGATTCCTTAATTTCTAAAACGCAAGCAAGGATCCTGTCCTAACTCGTGAAGCCTTTTGATATTTATCAGTGAAACAAACTACATGTTTGTGGGTTGAAGCTGTGTCTCCTGCACCTCAGTGCAGCCATGCCTCCAGAAGGAGCTGGCTGTGACAACCAACAAGACCATACCAGATAGCAGCAGTTCAGGGCTGTTTGGCAGCATTTTTACTCATTATCAGTCATTCCTATCAAGCTGCTCCATAAGCTCCCTCCTTTTAAAGGTTCATCTTATGAAGCACTCACACACTAAATACCAAAATATACTAAATATTTTCTGGGAACTCCTTAAAGAAAGCTATCACTAGAACAAATCAGGATCCTGTGTCTGTGCAGTACCACTGCAGGTGGATCACAGGTCTGTCCACTTAAATGGAATGTGAGAGCTCCTTTCCTAGGAGACACAACTTTGGCACTTATTGCTGGGGGTGAGACAAACTAACACCTGCATGGAAAACCTGACTCCCAGAGATCTTGCAGGTTTGTAAAATACAAGACCTGAAGGTGATAGGAGTAAAATGTCTCTCCAAATGAATCTGGGAAATATTCCCAAACTTGTCAGAGTTTCAGAATTTCCACTTTTCCCTTCAGTTTCTTGTTTCAGTGGGAAGAAAATGGACAAGGATGGTAAAATGGTTTCCTTGGAGGGACTGAAGGTCTGCAGATATTTTTTCATTATGTAACTATTCACCAAATATCTCAGGGCAGATTTGAAAGTCTGGATACTACAGCAGATGTCAAACCTTTATATGTTCACAACACAGCCAGCTATGAAGTCTGCTCCAACTCAGAGTCCAAAGTCCTAAGGAAGAAAGGAGTTATTGTTTTTGTAAACGGTAGCAAACCCACACATCTCATTCCTGTTGTTGTCCTAGTGACCTAGTGATGAAGCCAACTCCTGAATAGCCATAGAAGAGATAATAAGAGCTAAAAAATAATCAGTACAAGAAAGCAAGTCAGAAACAGGGTTTTCTTTAAAATTAACAGAATGAACGATAGCTTTCAAACCCACAGTCTGAAGTGGTTTTGCTTAATTCTGTGGTTTTGTTTGGCTCATGATAAAATAACATTACTGCAAATGAAGCGCCGTGTCTGGCAATGGCAAAGAGGAGATGAGTTCAGTCTATGGTGTTTCTGCATTAGATCTCACCAACCACTTGATTCCTCTCAGCTGCACTTGGGGTTGACCTGCTGGAACAAGCAGGTTGAAGTATCTCCATTTGCAAGGCATGGCATGCAGCTCTGCATGTCAGTTGGTTTATTAATCCTGCTCTGTAAATATCAGCTGCTTGGCAATCACTTTGCAAAGGGCTCTGCTCCCATCTCCACCCATGAGCTGGGCTTTAGCCTTATGCTCACTGCACTGCCCAAAGACAAGGAAGGAAAGAGCAAACCAACCAGCCACATCTCTCTCAGGAAACACTTCCAGAATTAATCCAACTCTGTCATTTTCACAGGATCTGAGCCCTGGGACTTCCTAACAGGTATCTGAAAAGGAGATGTTCTCAAAGACTTAATTTTTCCTTTGGATAGGGAACCTCACACTGACTTTTTATTAAGGCATATTTGATCTAATGCCATGCCACAGGCAGGTCAGGCTTTAGAAGGCTGTTTGGATAGACCTAGAGCTGAGTATGACAGCAGATAAAGCTATCCTAAAATCCAGCCCTGAGCTGTCACACCCATTACACTCAGAACTGTATAACCAAGAAAGGTTTTAAATCACAGACCAGGCTTATATTTTTAAATATTTGTTATAGTTAGCCCTGGATACTTTGCTGGGAAACTCAATCAACATGTTGATATATGGAGAGATTAAGTCATCCAGCCTCTACTGGCAAAGAAATGAACATTCACAAGAAGTCACTATTCTCCTTTGTCTGAAATCCAAAAAATCAGATTCTAATCTCAGTTTCACTGCAGTGATTGAAAATGACTCCACAAATGTCAAGAACTACTTAACCAAGAGGGCAGCAGAAACCTAGGCTTCTGCTGACCTTCAGCAACAAATACGACTATGCCGTCAGTACAATAATGCCAGGCCCCGCATAAAGGGCACCTTGAAGGTGGCCAATCCTACTATGAACTTTAAAACACATAAGGGCAACATCCTTTAAACATGATAAGGATATACTACAATAACAGCCACAATCCTCAGCATACAAACACACTGCACAAGAACTCCCACTCCACACAGGATAATGACCTAATAATTTCTACCTAATGATTGCTATTAAAGCCAGTGCATATCTCCACATAACCCCTGAAGGGCATCTGCAAGAATGGCCATGAGCAGAGCATGCTCCTTGTCCAGCCTGCCTTCTGCACACAGATGCTGTGCAAGCTCCAGCTGCCTGGGAGCACCAGTGACCAACAACTGCATTTGAGTTAACAAGCTCAGTGAAGGGCTTGACCTCTGGCTGCAGTTTTGGTCCTAATGGCAACATGTGACCAACCCTCAAGATGCAAGGTTGACATATCTCAGAGGACTACCCAAATAAGAAATGATGCTTGTACAGCTCCACCAACACATCAATCAGGAGACAAATTACTTTCACACTGGTACATGGACTGGGGGGATATTTCACTGTGGCTCGGCACTGGGAGAACAACACACAATAGATGAAAAACAACAAAAGTGAGAAAGGCAAGTTATATGCACAAGAGAACACCGCAGGATGCTTCAAGTTTCCACATTTTTTCAAGACCCTCTTAACGCAAATGTGAGCCAGTCCAGCCTACTGGGCAGATGAATCTCTGGCAGGGCACACACTGCAAGCTGACTGGAATAGACTGTTACATTTGCAGAAGTGATGGAATGCTAAATTCATTTTATGAAAGCTTGGGTTAAGAAGAATTTGTGCATTAGGGAAATTGTGAAGCCAAAAGGAAATCCCTCAGAAGAGTTAGTGAAAGAAGTTATGTGAATTTCTTCAGTAACATACTCCTTTAGCTCATCCGTCTATCACAATAATGCTTTATTCAAAGTTTCTGAGAATAGGTAGAAAAATTGCTTTTATTGTTATTACCATCACCTTCAGTTTTACAGATAAAACAACAAACCTATAACATAAGGGATGAAGCATTCCCAAAATTCCCAAAATTTTGATAAGTGTCAAATCTGGTTCAGTCTCAGCCAGATTCTTTGTACATCGCTGTCCCTCAGAATCTATGTACAGACATACTTTCCGCTTGCACATAGTTAGCTAATGAAAAACTAAGTCTGAAAGCACATTTTAGGTTTGCCAATCTAAGAACACCAAAGACATTAGCTATGTTATTTTAGCCAAGCTAGAAATCTCAGGTATTTAAGACACCTTACAAAACCTCAAGAATAAGTTAAAATAAGGGAAAATACAGCAGAAGTTCCCTATCCATCCTTCCGCCCCTCCCCATTCCCCAGTCAGGCACCTAGCATAGTCCCTGTTCCATGTTCCTTTATTCAGTCTTCATCATCGTAACACTGCCCCCTCCTACTGCTCCTTTTCCCCATCCTTTGCTCAACATTCATTAACCCATGCCCAGACACAGAAGGACATTCTACTCACTCCTTACTTAACTTCAAATCCACTTTCTCTTCGCTTTCACTTTCTCCTTAGTCTTTCCATGTTCACAGTCTACATGTGAAAAAGTCAGATGTGGATCAACTGATATTTGTTAATGTTCAAGAACCATTTTAGCTGTCACTAAGCTACTACAAATAGAAGGAAACAGCTCTTGGAAGGATGTTTCAGAATGCAGCTTCTGGAAACAGCTAAGGAAGCAGAAAGAAACAAAACTGTATATCCTGCTGGTTTAGCATGGTATGCAGGTCTTCTTCCCTTTAGCGTGATAATCCACAGGGAATCACCACAGGCTTCATTTCCAGCAGGGCCCTTCAGGCTCTCTCTGTCAGCATGATCTGCTAGTTTGCTCCAAAGCAGAGCTCAAGCATGCACTGTGCAAGCCCAGAGGAGTAGGACCCAGCATGAGACCAGCTAAACCTCACCAAGTAAATTCACGTAAAGACAAACCACAGCCAAGCAGACATATCGGGTATTGGCAAGAGTCAGTTCCCAAAGCCCCGACAGCAGCATACTTGCCTCACCATTTACTCCTGACCTCACGGCATGGCTGCAAAAGCACACAGAAAATTTGCTTATAGTCCTAATGATCTGAATCACAATGCTTTTTACTAATGCAGTAAACTACACCAAAGGAGCCTTGTGGGCATCTTTAAATATTCCCCGCACAAACCATGCTGGGTAAAGAACCGCCCAAACAGATGCTGCCGTGCAAAGCTGAGGGAAACGAGCCAGCAGCCTGCACAGGGCAGCAAGGCAGGCTGGCAAAGCCTTGTCCAGCGTATCAAAGGTGATCAAAAGCTCACACGCCATTTGGAGAGAACTGTCTTCACCCATGGAAGGTCAATAGTAGGACTTAAAACCAGCCTGCTCAATGAAAATTCACAGGAACTCCAGAATTATCCAGCCTCATGGGTACAGACAAGTGGCAAAAGCACCAGGTTTTACCATCACAATTCCACCCTCATGTCACCCTCCAGCTATTCAGTATCTGACAACATGGAAGACTTTTGGCTACTGGAAAGCAACAGCTGCCTTTTTGCTCTGTTTGCATCCTGGCACTGAATGAAAACCTCCAGCTTAAAATAATAATGGTAATAATTACTACCACTGTTGTTCCACCCATTCTCTAGCTCCTCTGCCAAAGAATTATTTCCTTCTGTGTACTACAGTCTTTTTCTACTTATGGACCACTACAATAATATGGACATCCACTATCAAGTGCAAAGCAGAAACAGAAAATACTTTCTTTTTTTAAAAAAAAGTACAAGAACAAAGAAAAAGGCTAGTGTTCTGTAAAGGAAACCAGCAATTATGCTTCCTTCAAAATCCTAATGCTGAATAGTGGTGTCTGAATTTTGACTAAAAGATACTTCAGAAAGCCTCTGGAAAAAATGTCTATGTCAAACTTTAGCTCTGAGTTTATTGACTACCAGTGTATCCATCACTGCAACGCACTGCAGTGAAAATCTATAAAGATAGGTCATCCCAATACAAGCTGGCAACTCTACTCACATGCAATCACACCACAAAGATGCAGCCATGAAAACAGCAACTTCACTCACCTGACTGCAGCCAAGAGCTCCCATTATCTAATCATCACTTAAAGAGTATGAATGAAAGAATTTCAAACATCAGCTTTCAAAAACAACCCCAAACAAACAACTTAACCAAATCCACCCCATACATGTCACTCTCAAAGTTACTAACTAATTATTTAAATATGGATGCATGGACAAACAAGAAACTCCTGGACAAACTTGAACGCAAAAATGAAGCTTACAGAGGGTGGCAGCACGGACAGGTAGTGATTGTCTGAGCAGCCAGGAAGCAGGTTAGGAAAGCTAAAGAACCAACAGAATTAAATCTGGCCAGAGACTCAAAGTGCAACAAGAAAAGCTTCTATAGGTATGCCAGTGATAAAAAGAAGATTAGGGAAAATGCAAGTCCTCTCCACAAGGAAACAGAAGATCTGGTTACCTGGGATATTGAAATGGTTGAGGTACTCTTGACTTTTTTGCCTCATTCTGCATTGTGAACTGCTCCAGCCACTACGCCCAAGGCACAGCAGGCAAAGGCAGGGACTGGGAGAAGGAATAACCACCCACTGCAGGAGAACATGATGTCTGAGAACATCTAAGAAACCTGAAGTTGTACAAATCCATGGAACGCAATGAGCTGCATCTGCAGATCCTGAAAGAGCTGGGTGAGGAAGTGGCTAAGCCATTATCCATCACATTTAAGACGTCATGGCAGGCCCGTGAAGTTCCCAATGCTAGATTAAAAATGAAAACCCAGGGAACTACAGGCCAGTCAGCCTCACCTCTGCATCCAGCAAGATCATGGAGCAGATCATCCTCAAAACTATGCTAGGGCACATGGAAAATAGGGAGGTAACTGATGACAGACAATATGGCTTTATTAATGGCAAATGATACCTGACAAATCTGGTGGCCTTCTAGTCTGGGGACACGGTGTTGGTAGATGAGGGAAGAGCAATAGATGTCATCTACCTAGATTTGTGCACAGCATTTAATGCTGTCCTGCACAACATTCTTATCTCTAAGCTGAAGAGACATGAATTTGTTGGATGGAACACTTGAATAAGGAATTGTCTGACTGGTCACACTCCAAGAGCTGTAGTTAACAGCTCAATGTATAAGTGGAGACCGGTGATGAGAGGCATTGCTCAGGGGTTNAGTTCCCAAAGCCCCGACAGCAGCATACTTGCCTCACCATTTACTCCTGACCTCACGGCATGGCTGCAAAAGCACACAGAAAATTTGCTTATAGTCCTAATGATCTGAATCACAATGCTTTTTACTAATGCAGTAAACTACACCAAAGGAGCCTTGTGGGCATCTTTAAATATTCCCCGCACAAACCATGCTGGGTAAAGAACCGCCCAAACAGATGCTGCCGTGCAAAGCTGAGGGAAACGAGCCAGCAGCCTGCACAGGGCAGCAAGGCAGGCTGGCAAAGCCTTGTCCAGCGTATCAAAGGTGATCAAAAGCTCACACGCCATTTGGAGAGAACTGTCTTCACCCATGGAAGGTCAATAGTAGGACTTAAAACCAGCCTGCTCAATGAAAATTCACAGGAACTCCAGAATTATCCAGCCTCATGGGTACAGACAAGTGGCAAAAGCACCAGGTTTTACCATCACAATTCCACCCTCATGTCACCCTCCAGCTATTCAGTATCTGACAACATGGAAGACTTTTGGCTACTGGAAAGCAACAGCTGCCTTTTTGCTCTGTTTGCATCCTGGCACTGAATGAAAACCTCCAGCTTAAAATAATAATGGTAATAATTACTACCACTGTTGTTCCACCCATTCTCTAGCTCCTCTGCCAAAGAATTATTTCCTTCTGTGTACTACAGTCTTTTTCTACTTATGGACCACTACAATAATATGGACATCCACTATCAAGTGCAAAGCAGAAACAGAAAATACTTTCTTTTTTTAAAAAAAAGTACAAGAACAAAGAAAAAGGCTAGTGTTCTGTAAAGGAAACCAGCAATTATGCTTCCTTCAAAATCCTAATGCTGAATAGTGGTGTCTGAATTTTGACTAAAAGATACTTCAGAAAGCCTCTGGAAAAAATGTCTATGTCAAACTTTAGCTCTGAGTTTATTGACTACCAGTGTATCCATCACTGCAACGCACTGCAGTGAAAATCTATAAAGATAGGTCATCCCAATACAAGCTGGCAACTCTACTCACATGCAATCACACCACAAAGATGCAGCCATGAAAACAGCAACTTCACTCACCTGACTGCAGCCAAGAGCTCCCATTATCTAATCATCACTTAAAGAGTATGAATGAAAGAATTTCAAACATCAGCTTTCAAAAACAACCCCAAACAAACAACTTAACCAAATCCACCCCATACATGTCACTCTCAAAGTTACTAACTAATTATTTAAATATGGATGCATGGACAAACAAGAAACTCCTGGACAAACTTGAACGCAAAAATGAAGCTTACAGAGGGTGGCAGCACGGACAGGTAGTGATTGTCTGAGCAGCCAGGAAGCAGGTTAGGAAAGCTAAAGAACCAACAGAATTAAATCTGGCCAGAGACTCAAAGTGCAACAAGAAAAGCTTCTATAGGTATGCCAGTGATAAAAAGAAGATTAGGGAAAATGCAAGTCCTCTCCACAAGGAAACAGAAGATCTGGTTACCTGGGATATTGAAATGGTTGAGGTACTCTTGACTTTTTTGCCTCATTCTGCATTGTGAACTGCTCCAGCCACTACGCCCAAGGCACAGCAGGCAAAGGCAGGGACTGGGAGAAGGAATAACCACCCACTGCAGGAGAACATGATGTCTGAGAACATCTAAGAAACCTGAAGTTGTACAAATCCATGGAACGCAATGAGCTGCATCTGCAGATCCTGAAAGAGCTGGGTGAGGAAGTGGCTAAGCCATTATCCATCACATTTAAGACGTCATGGCAGGCCCGTGAAGTTCCCAATGCTAGATTAAAAATGAAAACCCAGGGAACTACAGGCCAGTCAGCCTCACCTCTGCATCCAGCAAGATCATGGAGCAGATCATCCTCAAAACTATGCTAGGGCACATGGAAAATAGGGAGGTAACTGATGACAGACAATATGGCTTTATTAATGGCAAATGATACCTGACAAATCTGGTGGCCTTCTAGTCTGGGGACACGGTGTTGGTAGATGAGGGAAGAGCAATAGATGTCATCTACCTAGATTTGTGCACAGCATTTAATGCTGTCCTGCACAACATTCTTATCTCTAAGCTGAAGAGACATGAATTTGTTGGATGGAACACTTGAATAAGGAATTGTCTGACTGGTCACACTCCAAGAGCTGTAGTTAACAGCTCAATGTATAAGTGGAGACCGGTGATGAGAGGCATTGCTCAGGGGTTGGTATTGGGACTGGCATTAACTCCATCTGTGATCCTCAGCAAAGCAAAGATGTTGATGTTAGAGTGAGACCAGAGTAGGACCATGAAGATGATCAGAGTAGTGGAATACCTCTCTATGAAGACAGGCTGAGAGAGTTGGAGCTGTTCATTCTGGACATGAGAACGCTCCGGGGAGACGTCTAGCAGTACCTAAAGGGAGCTTACAAAAAGCTGGAGATTTTAAAATTAGTGATAGAACCAGGAGAAACAGATTAAAATTGAGGGTAGGTTTAGATTAGATATTAGGAAGAAATTCTTTACTGTGAGTGTGGTGAAGCACTGGAACCAGAGAAGCTGTGGATACCCCATCCCTGGAAGGGTCCAAGGCCAGATTGGATGGGCTTTGAGCATCCTGGAAGGTGCCCCTGTCCATGGTGTGCATTTGCAACACAAACCATTCCAGGACTCCATGAAATATGAAGAGTCAACAATTTCATCCTGTGGCAGAACACAAAAGCATCCTCTTAAGATGTTGGGTGCCTTGATTTGTTTAAGCAATATGGGGCATAATCATGTTTAATATTAAAAAGATACCAGTGCAACACGTCTAATAGCAAAACTGACATTTACACTGTCATTATATGTACTTATCATCAAATATACTCTGCACTGTAATGCAAAGTGCTCAGATGGTTCAAAGGCAAAAATATAATATATGTTCAATGTTATTTGGGAATATTAATAAGCTTCTTTATTTTAAAATGTAAAGCATTAATAGTTGTTCAGAAGAGGACTTACTTTTAACCTTTAACAACATTCAAGTGTCTGTAATTTTTATCAGATTGTTTGGATTTTGATTGAGTTAAAGTCCTGAAGCTACAATTAAACTTGCAACTACCTTCTCTCACTAGGCTTCCTGCAACAGCTGGAATAATCTTTGAAGTCTGCAAAGACATGGAAGAAACATTATTTACGGCTGCTTTGCACAGTGCAAGCAGAGACAAGTTGTGTTGTGCAATTCCAGTGCTGGTGACAGATCATTTCTCACCAGCACTACAGGAAGTCATCAAAACTATTTCCCCCTCCCCAGATGCTCTCGAGGACCAAGCTAAGAAGCTGGAAAAGCTGCAGAGCAGGATTTCAAGAGCTTTGAATGTCCCCAAACCAACTCTTATTACAGTCAGCATTAAACCCTACCACCAGTTCCACTGAAGACAGAAGCATCCTACCTCCTCAGTCTGTTGATGCCTATGCACCTGGAAAGCCCAGCACTCCTCCTGCTGGGCTGCTAAACCCATTTAAAAATTAAAAATAATTTTAAAAACCAGGGATGCCTTTTAAAAGCAGGGAGATATCTGCTTAGACAGTAAAGAAGGAAGGAGGATTTCAGTCCGGAGGAACCATCCTACATGTTGCCACATCTCTCTGATCAGCTCCACAGCCATGGGATGGAGCAGCAGACTCTGCAGGAGCAGAGGGACAGCATCACTGAACCCTCACAGAAGAGGTGGCACTGTGGTGGCACACAGGTATTGATCAAGCCAACCCTCACTGATGTCAAAGGAAGTTACACTCATGCACTGACAGCCATACAATTAATAGTGTCATCACTCAGGAGAAAGAAATAAAATATTGTTTTCTCCCAGGCAAAGCCACTGGTGTTTTTCATTTGTGTTAACTTGCTCTAAGTGCCTGCAGGGTCCATGCCTTTGATTTACTGTGGATGACAGGCAGTACTGGCACAGACACGTTTAGGTATAATTATTATAGTAGCCAGGCTTGTACACCAAGAACATCAGCAAAAATAACAACAGCTCAATAAGACAATGGAGAATTTTCCAACACAAACCCCTACATCTCTCTACATCCCTGCAACCCTACTCAAGGTCTGCTCTCGATTCTTTCACAAAAAAAAAAAAGGAAAAAAAATTAATTCATGAAGTTTTCATATCAGTGGTAGCCTTACCACTAATCCCATACAACACCAATTTCACTCAAAATAACCCTGTATTTTTTCGTTTTCATGGAATCATTTCGGTTGGAAAAGATCTCAAAGACCACCAAGTCCAACTGTAACCAGCACTGTCAAGTTAACACTAAACCACGTCCCAGGTGCCAGATCTACGTGTCCTTTAAATCTAAATCTATCCAACCACCTCCCTAGGCAGCCTTTTCCAATGCTTGAGAGCTGTTTTCACGAAGAAATTTTTCCTAGTATCCAATCTAAACCTCCACTGCCATAACTTGACATCTTTTCCTCTTGTTCTATGGCTTTCTACTTTGTGTAAGAGACCAAACTCCACCTGGCTACAACCTCCTTCCAAGTAGTTGAGGAGAGTGATAAAGTCTCCCCTGAGCCACCTTTTCTCTAGGCTAAACACCCCCAGCTTTCTCAGTCCCTTCTCATCAGACTTGTGCTCCAGACCCTTCCCCAACTCCACTGCCCTTCTCTGGACATGCTCCAGCACCTCAGTGTCTCTATTGGAGTGAGTGGCTCAAAATCAATCATGGGACTTGAGGTGCCAAGTACAGGGGGATGATCACTGCCCTGGTCCTGCTGTCACACTATTGCTGATACAGTCCAGGACGCCACTGGCATTCTTGGCCACCTTGGCACACTGCTGGCTCATGTTCACCTGCTGCTGACCAGCACACCCAGGTCCTTTTCCACCAGTCAGCTTTTCAGCCACTTTGCCCCAAGGCCGTAACATTGCATATGAAGTTAAGGAAAACAAGCAAGATAAGAATAGCTTGTCTCTCGCATCACCCCTAGATGCATATTCTAGTCCAGCAGCCAGCAAGTCCTGCCTCCAGCTCAGGTCTCAAGTTCAAGTACTTAAGAGAATACAGTGCTTAGGGTTCAGACGATACAGAGCAAAGGATATAATAATGGTTATAATCAACTCTCTGAATTGCACTTATATAAAAAAAGAAAGGCAAACTGCAAACCCAGAAGCTGGAAGTCCACGCAGATGCCAGAGCAGCGGTTTGACTGACAGCCCAGCTAGGTTTGCTTGGATCCCTCTTCACAGTACTGCCATCTTTTGCATCCTGACAGTACTAACAGTGCCTAAGACTTACTTGTCCTTGATATACACATCCGGATGTTAATGACTTGTACTACTTCAGGGTCTAATACAATGTCTGTTACAATATCTATAATCTTTTATACTAGGACAAAATGAGGCCTATGCACTGATCTAAATTAAATGAGAATTAATTCTGGTTTAGATGCATAAATCCTCATAACAAACAAGCTAAAAGACATTAACAATATGCTGAAAGGAAGGGATACTCTCCTTGTTCAAGTCTCTTAAAGTATAATGAATAAGAATGCACATACAAGACAGGCTACTCAGTTTCACATTAGTTTATATTTTCATTCCTTCCATCATCATACAGGAGGCAAATGTATGGTAGAAGAATGTACTGTTAAAGAAAACTGTCTGCACTGGAATTACCAACACCAAAATGTTTCTACTCAAAAAAAAAAACATTAAAAAATCATACAGATTCAAATACCTCAATCTCAGTCAACATTTTTGGTATATATTAACAAACCCTCTTCTATTCCACTGAATATAATGAAGTAACACATTCCTGTTGAAAAGACCAGTTTTATTACATGGCCATGACCTGGACCAGCTTTCAATCAGCACTGATTAAATGCATATTCTGATACTCTGTACCACATACCTTCAAAGTTGTGGAAAAAGTATCAAACATTTCCAATTTGTCACTGCCATTTAACACAAAAATTTATCTGAATGCTGAATATATGAAGTGTCTCTGAGAATAGCTCACTAGATCACATACACATAGAAAACTCACTCAGTGTGCACAGGCTAAGTAGGGTTGAATTAATGAATGTACAGTTACTTCACATATTGAATGTCTGTCACTAGACCGATAATTTGCAAATGCAGAAGCAGGGACTGGAGCTGCACTGGCTGCAGCCACTGACAGGTACCTCCTCTGCAGTTTCAAGAAGCTAATTATGCTCAGTTCAGAGTTCTTGATCCATGTTCCTGGGAATGACTCAGGACACAAGCAAATAGACAATCAGCATGTGTCCACATTGGAGGTTTTGTTTCCACTCCTATCTGCCCCAATTTCCTTCCCAGAAATGCTGTGCTTGTGAAAGACACAGCATGATACGCTAAGAGACTTCTATCTTCTCTGCCTAGCAGACACAGTCTGGGTGGCAGCAGAAAAGCAAAAGCTTCCCTAGAGCACACACCAGGATTACCAAGAAGGGAGAACTACTTCGGGATTGTAGCTTTGGACCATTGTCTTCTATGGCAAAACTCCCACTGAAGTCAGCAAGCCAGGATTTCACCTCTGTCGTAGCAATTTTGAGTCCCTGCCCATTCTGTTTTGGGACTTTCAGCCAGCATAATAAGTGTCTTAACAGTGCCAAGAGCTTGTGTGTTATGAACTGCAGGCAGAAGTCAGGAAACCCTTCACATAAGCCACCAAATACTCATCAAACAGTTAAGAAATTTAAGACACTGCCAAACTGTAAGGGTTTCAGACCTGAATCCAGAAGCATGATGTTTCACATTGGCACAACCTTCTAAAACAAACCTTATCCTAACCAACTTTCTGTCCCTCAGAAAAACCTGTCTGTAAATACCAGCGGTATGACTGCAGTTGGCATGTGACAGAAGACATTTCAGAACTCAGCACAGAAATATATCTGTAGTGGAACAGCAGCTACAAACTGCTCCTAACAAGCAATGGCCACACACCCTAACTCTCTCCTAATTGCTCATTTCATTGTATTTGACAGAATCCATCAACCAGAGTACATCAGGTCACAATAGTGCAATGTGGTAGGACCCCTGACAATGTAACCTGGTGGAACAGAAGGCCCTTGTGTCAGAAACAGAGCAAGTCAGCACTCAGGGAAGCTGTGGGGGATATTCCCCATTGCTGTCGGGCACACAGGATAACCACACAGTAACGTAACACACGATTCAGGAATCATCCTGCATACCACTGGCACACAGGCACAGAGCACAGTCATTACAATGCCAACGGACTCTATGTTAAGAATCAAGCTTAAAAAAAAACAGAAATAAAAATAAATAAAAGTACGATTTGCTGTACCAAATCAAGTACAGCCAACCTGCTGATTTTCTACAACACTAGCACCACCAAAGGATCATACAGAGGGATATCCATAGTTTACAGTGCTGAAGTACATTGGCTCCTACCTGGCTGTCTCAACAAGACTCCAGTTTTCGGAATGCAAGCACCCCACCTGTAAGCTTTCTCAGTAGCACTGTCCTAAGACAAGCCAGCTCCAGAGGGTTCATTCCTTCTCTTCTTGCATCCACTACCAAGTCCTCTTCAAGCAACAAAAGTGAATTTTTGTTCAACTGAAGGATCAGCCCTCTGAATATCATCAGGAAGAAAAAAAAAGACACGCAAGAACTAGGCAGGCTATTTTGCCTTGCTCTGCTCTCCCAGCTAATGCTTACAACCTCCCCACAACTGCTCTAGACCAGGAATGAGCACTCAGTGAAAGCAGAGTCCAGGCAGCGACTAGGAAATGGTGCAGCAACTCTGCTCTCATAGTTCACCCTCTCCTGATTTTTAGTTCCTCTGCTGAGAACTCAACACAAATTTCATAAAGCAAAGCATTTGCTAAATGAGAGTTTAGTTAAAATGCCTATGCAGAGGACTCTTTTTCTGCTGGACAGAGGTTGGTTAAGAGTACATGAATGCTGATGAAAGGATGCACCTTGCTAAGCTGTCTGACAGCACTGCAAACTGAAAGCAAATGTGTATGAAGAGAAGCATTCATTTCCTCGATTCCCTTCCTTTTAACCAAACTTGATGCTTTAGTGCCTCTGCCGGGATGCCAGCAGTGACTTGCCTTTATGTCCCATTTACTTGTATTTATTTTAATTGGATCTGGGACTAAGGATACTCGGCAACCCTTAATCCTCCCAACAACAAAGCAAGGCCATGAAACCCCCATGGACAATAATAAAAAAAAATAAAAACAGAAAAAGGGAAAAGGCACCCACTGATACAGTCCTTGGGGCAGCGCAGCTCTCTTTTTCCTCCTGCAAATAATCCAGCGGAGTTCAAAAAGTGGGCAAGGGAGGCTGGATTACTTCCTTTAATAGGAGAAGTTAGAGCTGGGAGAGCCACGTTTAACCCATCCCCAGCCGGAGCAGGTTCCCTTCTCATGGATGCTCACCCCAGGCATGCCGCAGCCAGTGCACTCACACATAGTTACACGGACACACACTCACAGGCACCCACACACGGGCCAAGTTTCGGGCGTCCTCGGGACGCGGAGGGCAGCGCCCCGACACCGCGGAGGGGATGGGGACCCTCCTGCCTCTGCTCCGCGGGGCGACCAGCCCAGCAAAACCCGGCAGGGGCGGGGGGGACACACGTCTGCTGCCATCGCTGTCCCCGGACAGGGCGCTCTCCCAGGTGCCTGTGAAAGGGGAGGGCGAGGTCAGCCCTCCCTCCTAAAAACACTGAGGAAAAAACAGAGACACAGACAGACAGACAGACAGAACAGGCAGGTCCCGCGTTAACATCCGTCTCTCCCCAGCCCCAGCAGCTGCCGCCAGTCCCCAGGCTCAGCCAAGAGCAACTGCAGCTGAAGAGCAGCGACAGACACGCACACACCCCCCTGCTCTCGCCCGCTCCCTGCCGCAAGTTTAAAATAAACAAACAAACAAAAAGGTAAAAGGCAATGAGGAAAATTTTCAAACATGAGAACCCAGCTCTTGCCTGCTTGCGAGCTAAACCCTGGTGCGAAAGAGGGAGCGCACCCGGGGCAGCCGCCCGCCGCCGCACCTTGCAGGGCAAGGCGAGAGCGCGCCCGGCCGCGGGCAGGGAGCGGAGCGGGGACGGGAGCGGGACACGGCGACAGCGGGGGGCCCCGAAGCAGAAGTTTCCCCGAGTCGCGGCCGCAGCCCCCGCGCACTGCCGAGTATGCCCGGCGGAAAGTTTCTCCGCCATCCCCTCCGCGCCCCTCCCCGGTCCCCAGGAGGGTACGCACCGTCCAGCTCAGCTCCGGGCGCTGCTCCGCGGCCTCCCGCGCCGAGTCTCCATGCCGCTGTGGGCGCCGCCGGGGTTAGGGCGAGAGGGAGGCAGAGAGGGGAGCGGGCTGATCCCCGCCCGGCGCCGCACCGAACTCAGCGCAGCCCAGCGCAGCCTGCCGGGAGCGCAGCCCGCGCCCGCCTCCCGCCCGCGGGGAGGGACCACGATGCCGCCACCGCCCGCCCCAGCCCCGGCCCCGCCCGCTGGGGGACTCCCACCGCCCGGACTCGGACCCGGGGAGGTGGAGGAGGCGCACCGCGAGCGTGTGGCCTCCAGGGGACTCGCTGAAGGTCATCAGTTTGCCGACAAGGTGCCGGGCCGGGCGGTGTGACCCGCTCCCCTCGGCGGTCCGCAGTCCGCTCCTGCCGCCGGGCGGGTGGGCAGTGCCGGCCCTGCGCTCACTGCCCGGCTCGGCGCCGCTTCACCTGCACCCTGAGCCCTGCCGGGTGGGCGCAGTCTGAGCTCGAGGCGGGCTCCGGGTACCAGCCCGGCTGTAGCCCGCCTGTTAGTGTAGTTGCGCGGCTGAGCCGTGGGTCTGTGATAGTCTGACGCTCCGCTGCAAAAGCTACACCTGTCCAAAGAGCTGCTCCCTTCGGCTTAGGCAGGAAGGAAATATATTTAATGCCTTCTGTGCCTGTGAATTCATATTCAAGTTCTCGTTCTGCCTATTTTAATAGGATGTTGTGATGAGGCACCTGTTTTATCACCTGTTCAGCTCATTTCTTTCAGTAGCTTTGGAGCCCAGGCCCTTCTTGACCAGATACCTCATTCAAGAGAGAAAGAGAAATCATTTTCACACTTTTCCTTCTTTTTTTTTCCTCCAAACAATGTCTACCTGCAGCTGTTCTCGCCTTTGCAAGAGCTTTGAAATGCTGCAAATTTCGTTTGTTTTCTAGTCCGCTGTTCTATCATTTTGTCCATTCCTCCCATTTGACTGCAGGTCACAACTGCTAAACTGAAGTACAGGTAAGAAGGTCCCTGTGAGGACCAACAGTGTAGTGCCTGTCACTGATTCCATAAAACACTCATGCCCCAGGCAGTCTGCTGCCGTAATTTAGTGTGAAGGTGAAAAAACTGGTAAGCAAACAAAAACAACCAGCAACTCCACACTAATCACAGGGACCAGGGTAATAACCACAAAGCAGAAGGGCATGGGCTGCACTGTGAAAAATGAGAGAAGGAAAATAAATACATAAACTGTTTGTAAAATTTAGCAGCTGAAATTAAAAGTTCTGCAATGGCAAAGTGTAACAAAACCCACTTTTGTCTAAAATCTACAATAGCGTTAATGATTTTATACCAGCCACCTGATTGCATTGGTAATAGAAGGTGATCCTGGGCATTAAAATGCTATTTAGAAGTCACAAGTTCAAAGCCTCACTGTGTCGTTCACTAAATGAATACAGAAAGGAGATGTCCTATTCCAAAAAGCCCATAATTCTCCTCAACAAGACAAATTTAGAGTGGGAGGAAAGTGTATTATGCTGCAGATGGTACTGAAAAGGAACTGATTTGCCCAAGGTCATGCAGGAAGTCTGTGGTAGAGCCAAGAACTAAACACAAGTCTCCTGAAACCCAGACTAAAAATAGTGTTTGATAATTGCACATGAACTCCAGAAAACACACATTACACAGATAATCATCTTTTGACCAGTATTTTGGAATTATTGGGCTCCATTTCATCATAATTTTCAACAGCACTGATAACTGAATGGTCACTTTCTAAATTTAAACCACATTATTTGAAAGTCCTTTACCCAGAAATTCTTATTGTGGAACAAAAGGCTCTGACAGATAGCATCTGGGCCAACGCAGATGCTTTTTTAGTGTGTCTGCTTCTGCTGCCCCATTCCTAAAGCAGAACCAGAAGGAGTCCAGCTCTGCACCTTAGTACTGGGAGGAGGAGATCCTGCTTCTCATGCTGTTTTCCCAAGGCTCTAAGGGGCTATGTTGTCCATACCCACACTCTGGCCAGTAGCAGTATTCTGGATTTATTCCCATATTGCACTGTCTCCTGTTGAGCCCCATTAAAATGTGCCCTGGAATGCAGCTTTCATTTGCTCTCATGGCAAACCTGTCTCAGGTCTCAGAAGGTGCCTTCCATATGTCCTCTTCCTACTCCAGCTCCCTCTTACTTTTCTTTGACAATGCGGACGCATTTCTTGCCATGCAAAATCCACACAAGCAGAAACAACAGTAACATCATGTTGCACCCTTCAGGCACCCTTACTTGTCACTTTAGGAAAGTTATTTACACATACATTTAGTGGATTTTACAATGTATAAATGCTAATGAGTATTAGTAGAAGCAGTTAATGCTGTTTTCCTAATTAATCAATCCTACCAGCATGGTAATGATTTCTGTTGTTCTTCTGGAGCTTCCTCCAGCAGGGAGTGAGCTCTGTTGATTAGCAAGACCACTTTACATGTATATAACATTTTTGTTCATCTGTAACAATCTCATTATCGTATTTTTTTTCTCAAGGAGGTGAGCAGTTCCCAAATTATGCTTAAGGAATAACTAGGGCAGAAAGAATCACATTATCTCCCATATCACCATTTTATAGCTGTGTATCTGTCAGGTTCAGTAAAATTTACACTATTGTGGAAGAGGATTGGGAGCAGGTTGGATGAGATGCCCCAAATCAGGTAGCCATACAGAGATGGCCAGGAGGCTCCCTGCCGCAAGTTTAAAATACCTCAGAATAATTTGCTATTTTACTGCAGGTCTTTAAAGGGAAAAGGTCTCAAATGACTGTTTAACATCTGTGTTGGTAGCATGAATGGTGAGATTGAGTGCGCACACAGCAAGATTGCCGATGACACCAAGCTTTGTGGTGTGGTTGACACGCTGGAGGGAAGGAATGCCATCCGGAGGCACTTGGACAGGCTTGAGAGGTGGGCTTATGTGAACCTCATGAAGTTCAACAAGGCAAAATGCAAGGACCTGCACATGGGACAGAGCAATCCTAAGCACAAATAAAGGTGGGACAATCCAAATAAATGGATTGAGAGCAGTCCTGAGGAGAAGGACTTAGGGGTATTGGTTGATGAGAAGCTCACCATGACCCAGTAGTGTGCACTGGCAATCCTGGATTGCATCAAAAACAATATGACCAGCTGGTTAAGGGAGATGGTTTTCCCCTTCTACTCCACTCTTGTGAGACCCCACCTGGAGTGTTGTGTCCAGCTCTGGGGCCCCTGAAATAAAGAACAATGTGGACCTGTTAGAGTGAGTCCAGAGGAGGGACACCAAGGTGATCAGAGGTCTGGAGCATATCTAGTATGAAGACAGGCTGAGAGAGTTGGCATTGTTCGACCTGGAGAAGAGAAGACCCCAGGGAAAGTTTATGGCAGCCTTAAAAGTTTATGGCAGTAGTTAAAGGGAGCTGCAAGAAAGATGAGGAGGGACCTTTTACGAAGGCATGTAGTGATAGGCATGGGGGAATGACTTTAACCTGAAATAGGAAAGATTCAAGTTAGATATGAGGAAGAAATTCTCTACTCTGAGGGTAGTGAGTCACTGACACAGATTGCCCAGAGAAGTTGTGGATGCCCCTGGAAGCATTCAAGGACATGTTGGATGAGGCTTTGAGCAATGTTTTCTAGCGGAAGGTACACATGGCAGTGGCATTGGAACTAGATGATCTTTAAAGGTCCTTTTCAACCCCAAGCATTCTGTGACATGGTATGATTATTGGAAAGACCGTAACAAGATTAGTCTTGAGAAGAGGAGACTCGGGGAGGACCTCATCACTCTCTACAACTATCTAAAAGGAGGTTGTAGTGAGGCGAGGGCCAGTCTCTTCTACCATGCCTGCAGTGAGAGGACCAGATAAAATGGCCTTAAGCTGAGATGGGAGATTCAGATTAAATATTAGAAAAAAATAAAAGATCACTGCTAGAGTGGCCAGGCATTGGAACAGATTGCCCAGGGAGGTGGTGGAGTCACCATCCCTGGAGGTGTCTAAAAGGTGTCTGGATCTAGTGCTGGGTGATATGGTTTAGTGGTTTAGGGGTTACAGAGATGACCCTGCTGGGTTGATGGGTTGGACTTGATGATCCTAAAGGTCTCTCCAACCCTGAAAATTCTGTGATTCTATGTCTGATTAATAATGTCATCATGCTCTACAGATAGAAACTAGAAAATAGCTTTTAGGTTCTCATATCCTGAGTAGCAAGAATTTTCCCTCATTTTCCTTCCAAGATGATCAGATTGAAGAAGATATGAGTAAACCACTGCAACAACAGAGTATTTCACATTCTCTTAACTCAGTAAATTGCATTGAAATTATCATAAATAATTCAGCTAGTACAAATAAATATAAATCTGAACAGAAAGGAAAGGTTTTCCCAAATATTAAAGGCTCAGAAAACAGAAAGACAGGTTTTGGACCTGATGTTAACTGAACCAGTAGTGAGCTGTTGACGCTGAATCTCAGTATAAAACCATAAATTATGAAAC
Organism: Sakesphorus luctuosus; assembly: GCA_013396695.1. Taxonomy (NCBI): domain Eukaryota; kingdom Metazoa; phylum Chordata; class Aves; order Passeriformes; family Thamnophilidae; genus Sakesphorus; species Sakesphorus luctuosus. The sequence goes on along the minus strand of VWZD01000039.1, from coordinate 551,038 downwards.
ACTGACATTTCACTTTGAATTAATGCAAAGGGCTATTTATACACTGTTTTAGAGATAGTTGCCTGGGCAAATTATTACACTTTTTCCGTCACCAGGCCACATGTTATTTTTCAAAGTATCAAATTATTTGCATATTGAAAATGTTTTAATACAATCTGTCCCTGGGGGCTGCTGTATGAGTTACTTTGAAAAGGTAATCAGTCATAATTCACTGGCTCTTTAATCCAAAATCTAACCTGATTCAATATACTACCAATGATCTTCAATGTGAGAGGTTGCTCATTTCCAAGCAATTGCAATAAGGGCCACGGGCCACCACAATGGGAAAAGATATTCAGTGGGCTACAGTTCCCTTTCTGGGCTTGCTACCAATAAAAGGTCTGGATAGCAGATGGCAGTGGAAGAACTAAGAAGGAGCACATATAAAATATTCCATATAGTTGCCTCAAATTTGAACTTTGAACATGGCTACATAGCAAGACATCAGTTTATTGCTCATATATATTGACAATGCTTATGTCTTTTTTTTTCTTTTTTAAAGGGGGAAAAATACAGCTCTCTGAAGTGACTTTTTGTGAGATTGCTTTTTAGAGATCAGTGTTTTAGCTGTCATTTCAGTAAAGTATTTCTTAAGATTATGCTTAAATACTAGATGGCTAGACTTACAAATAGTGCTTAAGTGCTTCTCTAACATCTGGTTTAAAATAATTAAAATAATTACTTGAAATGTCATACAAATGATACGAAAATCACGAGTCACCTTTCACAAATTCCATGAGTTTCATGTCCATCATTATGAAGAATTATCTCTTGCTCAGAGTCCTTTCTTTATCTTACAGAGAAAGTCTCCTGATTCAGAAATGCCTCAAGACTGTTGTGAACAAACCACAGTCTAAGTAGGTGGGTTTCTCTCTATCTGAGGCAGCCTCCTGGTCATACCACAGGCTTAACTACAAATTTCATCCAGCTTTTTTTGTCTCCTCTTACTTGTCATGACAGTGAGTAACACTAGCACAGTGTTAAGAAAGTTAACAAGTAGTGACAGTGCTCATAGACTTCTCTAGAAACGTAATGTGGCAGCACAAGACAGCTTGATGGTGACGGCACCAGAAACTTGCTTTAGGGCCATTCTTCATGTTTCCTCAAAGAGCAATTCCTACACAATTGTTATTCAAGGACATTGCATGGCACTGCTCTTCAGGAGGGTCAGCAAAAGAGGGTTTGCAGGAATAATTAAGGGGATAGATACAGCACATAGCTTATCACTAGTTTGCAGTGCCGTTCAGCTAGAAAAATCTCCTGTTAATGCAGGAAAAACTGCATTGGGGTTTTGCCACATCTCTCCATCTCTTTTAGAGACTGCAATGGGATCACACATAAAAAGATCCATTTTGACTGCATGTTGAAGTGGTGTCTTATGCCAGATTATGCCTTGCAACACAAAGCTATGAGCATTTCTAGCAGCTAAATGTCAGAGGTTTGATTCAAACTCATGGAGTGAAATCATCCCATGTGAAAGGGAACATTCAAGCTGGTGCATCATTTGAAGGATACAGCAATTACAGAATCATAGAAAACCTGAGTTGGAAGGGACCCACAAGGATTATCGAGTCCAGTTCATGGCCCTGCACAGGACAGTCCTAAGAATTACATCATGTGTCTAAGAGCATTGCACAAACACTTCTTGAACACTGGCAGGTTTGGTGGTGTGACCGCTTTCCCAGCGAGCTTATTTGTGAAGGACTGCATCAGTTTTTGACTGTTTAACTTAAAGTTTGCTTTTCTCTTCACTGTAATTCACTCATCCCAGCCCTAGCCCAGTCACATTCAGGCCCAGCTGTGCAGGCACTGTCTCAAAGAGGAGTCTATCAAGTCCACAGCCTCCCTTCCCAGGGAATAGACCTGCCAGTCAAAAAGAGTTGCCGTGTCATCAGTGAGCTGAAGGCAAATCACGGAAGGTGATGCTGAATGCTTATCCTCCATCAGGGTAATAATGCATTTGATGGCTTGATCTAACACATCAAATCCTGCTCACAGAAAATTGAGAGCAGATTTTGTGTCTTTTTCATTTAAATTGATCTTAGAGAGGAAGGAAGTGCTGCGTGGAGCCAGAAGTTTCCATTTGTCTCAGTTCTGTCAGTGAGTTTCTAGGTAGCCCATGACCTCTACCTTAACCTCCTTAAGTCTGATCTCCTATTTAAAAAAAAAAATAAAGACAGAATCACTGGAGATCATAGGATAAGAAAAGATGGTATTTTGGTGAGTTTACTGGTCAAATTGCAGTCTTATTCCCTGTTTTCCTTTCTGTATCTTCTGAGATTTTAGAGAAGTCATGGGTTATCTCTGCAACTCAGTTTTCTGTCTGTGATATGGAGCCAAAAACACTTTTGGTCTGTCTTCTGTTTTGAGACAAATGAACATATCTATTCTTTTGTATTTTATAGTGATTTACCTTCTAGAGAGCTGACTTGGAGTGAGGTCCTTTAATTTTGTTAATTGGGTGCAATAAACAGTTCTGAGATTTCTCCTTGGAGCACTCTGAGTTCAATGGAACTGTGCAGCAACAGAAGTACCTTATGTTAGGTAATGCAAAATAAAGAATTAAATGAAAGCAACTCAGTTTTATAAAAATCATGGAAGATTCTGCAACCAGACAGTAGAAATCCCTAAGGATCAGAATACCATGCAGCATGAGAGAAGGACTGATCTTACCCACAATAGCTTTGTATAGCTTTTACTGTTCATTGCACAAAGATCTGACTCCAGTAAACATTTAAATATCTGCTTAACTTGATAGACATGAGTGGCTTTTTGACTTCAGTTTTAATGCACATTTAAGCTTAGGCATGGCTGTTTGTGGGGTGAGGATTTAGTATGGGATTCCCTGGTCCTTTACACACATGATTTCATTAGGTGTTGTCTGTTTCTGTAGCACTGCCTTAGGGTATGAGCCAAGCCCAGCTGAATTCAGAGGGAATCCCTACAGATTTTGATGGCAGTTGGACTGGACCCTTTATAGGAAACAAAAACAGATTTTGTGAAACATAAAAGCAAAAAAATATCCTCCTAAATTTGTGGGGATGAAATAGTCATTTCCTGTTTTAGGACTAGAGTCTTTATAAATCAAGATCCTAACCAGAGCAAAATTTTACCAGCTGTACTCTAAGCTGCTGAAAATAAAGGGAAAATATAACATAGTCTTAGCAAACCCCTAGTTTTAACTGAGCAGAAGGAATTGCTTGGCTGTGCATAACAGTTCAGCAAGGGGTAATGATCATGCTTATTTGGGTTCACAGGTTCTTCTGCTGTTATATGCTTTCATGGTACCTGTTTTTTTTAAAAAAAAACCCTATAAAGTATATATTTACAAATGCCAGTTTATCTGTGGTTGCATGCCATAGCTGTCATCTCACATCAGGTGAGATGGTTTTCAGTTGCCATGCCAAGCAATCTTAGCTTATCATATCTCCAGTTTCTGCTGTTGGCATCAGCTCATAATAGAGTTACAGGATTAAAAACTTGTCATTCCTGAAAGCCTTCTTGGTAATGAGCAGAGTTTGAGATGTAAATTTGAGTCCTCTTTGATTGCATTGCTCTTCTCCCTCTTTTGGTGGCTGCATTAATGACAGGTTGTCAGGTGCATTTTGTACTTCCAGCACTGGCTTTGCTGCTGCCCTCTGTCTCCTGCTCCAGCTGAATCATTCCCAAACAGCAATCCCTAGTACTTGCCCTCAGCGAGATAACAAACAGAAATGATAGAAAGCAAGAAGAAAAGAGATGATAAAAAAGAGAGGGAAAATGGAAAAAATCAGCTATCTGCTAGTTAAATAAACACATCCAGTATGCCTTCAGTAAAGACAGGTAAGAATAATCAATGGTCTAACAGGACATAAAGTGGAAACTAGTAACCATGAAAGACAAAAGAACATCTGAAATGAAATGATAAAATGTGATAAAAGTCAATCAAACAAGTTGTCTTGGAGTGTCATTGTGTTTTCAGTGCTGGTACCTGCTGTGTGTTGCTGCCTCACAGTTTCTCGAAGTATGAACCAGACCTGAGAAGTCAGATGATTCAGGTTTGGAAGGATTCTTTTTTTTTACTGATACCATTTTCCCAGTTTTCTGGAGATAACTGCAGAGGTTGTTACTAATTACACAACCAGAAGGTTAGCCACTCTCCAGGGGTTAAAGAAGGATCCAAAGGAAGTACAAGGGCTGAAGATGTTTAAAAATGCGTAGTTACAGGTGAGGCAGGTTTTGGAGGGCAGTTTACAACAACTAGAAGGGGACCTGGGAAATTGTTGGCTGTTCAATACCTGCTGAAAATCGAGAAACTCTGTCACTTCCTTCCATCTGGGAAACGGAATCATAGTTGCAACTCTTACCCTGGGGCCACAAGGGCAGAAATGGATTCTCTGGCTTCTATTAAGATGCAAATTGAGATACTTTCCACTTTAAAGAAGTGATGGTATCTCTTTGTAGAATGAATTCCTTGGTATCTAGTAAGTCTCTTTCTATCTTTTTCTTCTCTCTTGCAACATATTTTTATAACTTACAGGAATTTAATGTCTTAAAAATTTCTATCCTTTTAAACAGGGATTCGGAAGTTTTGAGAACAGACTGTCTGACAGAGGCAGGCAGACATAATGTGGCTGAACCAGGCTTTTCCTCAGCAAACCAGGCTGCAAGCACAGAAAGCAGAAGGGAGCACTGCATTGAGAAGTGAAAGGGGGAAATCCTCAGTGGGTTTAACATTTGTGATTTACACTTACTGCAAATAGAGCCCTTGACTGAAGTCACTGTGCTTTCAGTCCTCAGTGGTGAAATGGTTGTGAAGTGAGAGGAGAAGAAAGGGGAAGAGAGAAGAGGGGAGGAGAGGAGAGAAGGGGAGAGGGGAGGAGACGAGGTGAGGCAAGGTGTATGGGGGGGATGAGAAAGAAAAGACCTTGAGGGAATGGTGCTTCTGTGAGAAATATGTTAAAAGATTAAAGCAAAGTAAAACCTGACAGGACTGTCTGAGACACTTGAGGCCTGGCCTGCAAAAGGAGAGCCCAGCAGATGGGTAGGAAAGCTGGAGGCTGTTTGCAGGGATCCTAGAGATTGGTAATGCAGCATTGTGATGTGGAGAAAGCCCAACAGTCTCAAGCTGAGACCATGACCCTCTGGACTTCAGGATTCATCATACTGTTAGGCTCCTCTTCACCACCTGGAATGCAGGAGCTTGTTGTCATTTCATCTGCTACTTGAAGGGCTTGAACAATAGGAAGGAAATCTCCTGAACTAAACTAATACAAAGTTGAAAAAAAGATTCATATATTGGTTTTAGCAAGTATAAATTTTATGTGAGAATTTCTGGATTGATCTGCATTAGAGATCAATCATTCGATAAAGTGAAGTACCACACTTCAGTTATGCATTGAGACAAGAACCGGGGAGCTCCTAGACTGGTGCAAACCAGACCCCATCAGGATTCAACAATCTGTGTCTGAGTGTGTCTGTCTTCTGATGTTTTGCAGGCAGAGGCAAGAAACACCCTAACAGATGATGGGGGAATAACTTGAGAGCAGAAAGTTTGTTCTGTGTAAGTCCAGAGAGCCATTGATTGGCTTCTGCCCTGAGGCATTACAGTTTATATCCCTAATATATTTTTATATTGCCTAATAAAACTGTTGGCTGTTGCCATTACATGGGTAATGGACATTTATATAAAACTCTTTATGAGCTGTAGATGGAGATCGTCCTCTTCACCACACACATGGAGCCACCTCTAGAGTGAAATGCAATAGCTGTTTAATAGCATGGCTTTACAGATAAACTGCAGTTAAATCAAATTTTCCTTCTTCTAGAAGAAGTTAGACTAAAACAGATTTTTCCTCTTCTAGAAGAAGTTAGACTAAAACAGGGCCTTTCTCTGCTCCCTGGAAATCATTATTTCCAAGGAGCTTGGCTTTCTTTTGTATAATGGCTTTAGAAAGTTAGAAAAACAGCATTTCAAGTGTAGCATGGAGGAGTTCCTTAGTTCCTTTCCAAGGGTCATCTGCTGCAGTTTGAGAGGGACAGACGATTCCAGCATCCACTTAATCCAAACATGTTTCTTCAGTGATATTTGGTGTAGAAAAAAATGCCTGTTTGAACACATTTGCCTTTTTGGTAATTTGTTATTTTGTACTCCTCACCACTTGAAATACTTTTCTCTGTTTTCCTTTTAATTTGGCTTTAGAAAATCACAAGAAAGTATTCCTCTAGGAATGAAGAAAATCCATCATTGAAACTAAAAGTGATAAGTGATTGCCATTTCCTTTCACAGAACCATGGTTCAAAAGACAGAGTGAAGTATAGCTTCAGAAGCTATAAAGTCCTTCATCTTGGCAAGGGAAGGGCTGTCTGAAAGAGTTGTAAACAGCTAAAATATATAAAAAACCCAATTCAGGCAATATTTTCAAAGAATCTACACAGCATTTCAAGACTGTGAGAAAAGAACAATTTCTATCTTGCTTGGTTTACACAGTATATAGTATTTGATGCAAAAATCTGTTTCAGAAATAAACTGGTTTTTATTGTCATTAGTTTTGTACACTTAATAGTATACAGCACTTGTATAAAGATTTCTGTCTTCAAAAGTTGGGAGTTAGTTATAATCTCCCAAGGATAAATATTCCCTTCTTATATCATTTGGGAAGACTGAGAACAGAGCTTAAGTGGATCACTGAGGGATTCCTGTACCTGAGCCTGCATTAGAACATCAGAGTACTTGTCTCTGAGGTTTTCCTTCTAAAACTGTGGAGGGAGGTTGTGCCCATACCATTAATTTCCCTGTCTGTCTTAAATACATGGCATCATTATAACATATCTTACTTATTTGAGTTAATCGGATATAAAACATTAACTTTTGAAAGGTATTAGAGCTTCACCAAGAAGCACTCAGATATTACAGAGTAACATCAAAATTAACATGGAAGCAATTTAGTCCTTCAGTTTAAACGTCTTCGGCAAAGTATTAAGGTTTTCCCATCACCACTCAAGCATTTCCCTACATAGTCCCTGCTTATCGTTCTCCCCTCACTTTCTGTGCTAGTTACCTTTTACATAAAAGTGATTCTGGGAGTCTTTCCTTTGGTTCCCAATAGTTTCATCATTTAATTAAAAAAGGGAAGTCGTAGTGTTATTATCAGTGTGTGGTTTATGCTTTTCTCTAGACATTACCCATAATGTCCAGATGACTTAATGTTTGTGAAGCTTCCCACCCTCGAGAACAAAGACTGAAATAAATGTTCATATGAGAAGTATTCTTGGATGGGGAAGACAGACATTAATATGTCCCAATCAATCCTAATGAGGAAGCCTTGTTTACCAATGCTGTGGATTAGCAATAGAATAGGATGAAAAAGACTTTCTCATTGGTAGAGGTGATAGTGCTGAGAATTGTGAGGGCATTTTGCCTTGTAGGAAATGGTCTCCTGTCCCCTTGCAATGCAACAGGTGAAAGGAAGTCTACTGACAGTTTACAAGAGAACAGTGTAGGTGGAGATGAGTGCCAAGTGTAACCATCAACCAGTTTCAGCCAGAGGGGCAATCAACACAAGCTTGGTGTGTGTGCCCATCGCCCATGCCCCTTCAGATACCATGAACATCTGCTTTTTAAATTTTTGTAGGTGACATTTCATGTGGCATTTCACGTGATCCAGTTTGCCTGGACCATTTTTATTAAGCCACTGCTAGGTCTTTGTTGGGTTTGTTTTCGTTTTATTGTAGTTTTTGTTTATTTTGGTGTTTTTTGTTTGGTTTGGGTGGTTTTGTTTGTGTTTGTTTGGTTTTTTAAACAGTACTGCTTGTGTGGTGAATATGTAGTGTGGGAGAAAGTTACATATGCTCGGAGTCTCTTGCTTGAGTGACAAAGGGAAAATGAACTAACTGTAGTGATCATGAAGTGCCACAGTGACCTGGCTGGAAGTTAAGAGCACTCTGACTTTAAAGACACTGGTCTTGGAGACATAACAAGAGTCTTGTTATTTCTTTCTCTTATGAGCCCTTTAGGTTAAATTAGCATAGGTGGTGAAAGAGCATAGACTGAGAACACTGAGATGGCAAGTGTATCTTGAAAAGTTAGGGGCTGGATAGGGATAAATAACAAGGAAGTCAGGAATATAGTCCTACATGGCACAGGAGAGGAGATGGAGGGGCATCATGCTAGGTAGAGAGTGGGAGAGGGAATGGATGCTGGAAGGTTGGAGCCATCTCAAGGATAAAGAATTTGTAGAGAAAATGAGATATGGTCAGTGCTTGGACACACATGTTGATTCACAGCAGCCCATAAGCTTACTGTTTGAATTGGACATTGTAGCAATGCATTCTCCCTACATGGCTTGGAGAAAGTCATGCCAGAAATGGGCTGAAGAAAAGCAGCCATGCACCGAGAATGCTTTAACAAATGATGTTTTTAGTGTGGTTTGGATGTACTTAATGTAAAACTGCAAAGTCACTGTCTTCTTCCCAGAAGTCTCCTGCTAGGCCAGGGGGCTGGGACACAGACAGTGATCTGGAACTCTCTCCCATTCATTGTAAATCCCCTTACTCTTACTGGCCTGAAGCCAGACTTTCCCCTTGTCCCTTATTGGAGCATTTGAATCCCTCCAAGTCCTTTATAAACCTGTCCCCCTGAATGAACTGCCTCTTTGTTCCTGCCCTGACCTGTGCCTCCTGCGTGTCCTTTCAGGGCGGCTCTCAGGGAGCACATGGTTGGGCTTAGACGTTGAGCACACACTTCTCCTGGGTTAATGGATTGAGAATCCTAAACCAGGCAGAAGCACCATATCGTTGCCGATTCCTTCAGCACACAGCATTAACGAGGCTACAAGAAACCACACCACCATAGGACATCACCTACATCTACAAGTAAGTACTGAAATTTGTGCACCTTAATTTTGATCTGAATTGGGTCCTTCACATCCTTGAGCTCAGAGAAGGGGCACAAGTTTGTTAAATTGAGAGTGAGGTTCATCTCACTTCCAAAACAGGACATTCACTTGGTGGATGGTCAAACCTGGTAGCTCAGTGATCAGGCAGATACATATTTCTGAATTTTACATTGTCTCAGCTGCAAAGGGAGTGACAAAAGTGACTCCATGGTGTGGCTACAGCAGTTCTCCATGGTTGGAAAGATACCCTTGGTGTCTGGGATTTGCCTACAAGAGAAGTGCAAGAAGTGGGGAAGCAGATTTGGAGGGAGAACTTAAATCAGTTCTAGGAGTGTTTGTGCTGTCCTATCTCACAAAATTCTGCCCATTAAAAATAAAACAAAATGTATATAACTGTGGGAGAAGACCCAGGTTTTATAAAACAGCAGGAATATTACAAGCATTGGATCAACAAGGATGTGGACATTACCAGCCACCAGGCTCCAAATATTAATGTTTTGCACAAGGTCTCCTGTGGTACAGACTCTAATGCCCCTTATATTGATACCTCAGCAGTATAATAAAAAGTGCGTCACAAATATGTCTTACCTATTTTATTTTCCCTTAGTCATCCCCTATCCAGGTTTCTTCTTCCCATAATCCCTCAGGATCCTTCTCCCACCATTTCTTCCTATTGGCTGGAGTTGTTATCCCAGTTCACTGATTGGTTCTTATCTCTGTTCCACCATTGGCTGTTGTAATATTCCAACCCATTACCCTATTGGTCCTATTTGCATGTCCCTTGACCAATAGGAGGTTTTGTACCACCCACCCATCCAGAACCTTCCGTGCTTGAGGTTATAAATACGAAGCTCTCCAATGAAGTTTGCTTTTTCTGCCACCAAGCTTCCTAGTCTTCAGACATTCTTCTTTTGCAGCTGTAGTGCTAAGTGGGTTTGGCGCAGGGGGAGCCTTTCCCAGCTCTGGGGAGAAATCCTCAGAGCATTTCAATCCACTGATATATAACGGCTTGAGTCCTCTCTCAAGAAGAGTCCATGGTGCAGTTGTCCAGTGTTGAGTGGTAGGCAGCCCTGCCTTATGGTTTATTCCTGGATACAATATTGCACACTGCTATTGGTGACTTAAGCTTACGAGGCACTTGCAGAGTGCCAGTGTACAAAGCTGGGTATACCTCCATGGCACAAAGTAAGTTTGATACTGTTTGGGCTACTATCAAGGGGCTGTCTGGTCTTTCTCTTGGGTTGAGCTTGTAAAGATTGTTGAAGCAAGAGTGAGGGTATCGTTATCTGAGTATTTATTTCCCATTTCTCCCTCCCCAGGTGCTGTTCCAGGCTGCACAATGTCTCTTACAGAATCAGTGATGATTTTCTGCAGTGGTGCTGCCATTGATGTGTTGTGCTCACATTCCTCCACATCATCAGCCTTTGATCTGGCCCTGGGCTTCAGTGCAGAGCATGTGGTATGCTTCCCTCAACACTGGCTGGTGAGATCAGCTGGAGGAATACTGCTCTGTCAGGCTGGGCTGTCTCCAGACTATTGAACCTTTTCTTTTTAAACCTTATAAAACTATGAGGCTGTCACCAAGCTGCCTGTTGGCCTCTGATCTGTGCTATGTGACTGGGAGAAGGTACTTGGTCTAGGATGAGTAATGTCAGGGACTTTCTGACAAGTTAGCAGTGTGGAGGACTGAGTTCCAGCACTTGGGAACATTCCTGGCGCTGTTTGTAAGCAGAAGTGTATATAAGCTTACAAGCATATGTGTAAGCATACTCTCTAACTACTGTTTTCCCACAAACCCTGTCATTTTTCGATGATCCTTCATTTATTCAATCCAGATAGAAGCTGGTTCCTTCAATTTACATTTTTTACACTCTTTCATGCTCCTGCATATTTTAAATCTGCAAAAAGTGTTTTTAAGCTTCCAGTCTGATGGCCCACGTAACACTGCATTTCCCCATCAGTCGACGAAAGTGATAGTTAAATGGTTAAGGCGTTCCCTTTATAAGCAAACAGCCTGTTCTTTTGGCGCTTTTTGGGGCACTTGGAAATGTTCATGGATAGATTTAAATTAGCAGGATACCACTTTGAATGCAACTACACCAGCTTTGAGTCTGCTTTCATTTTGAAACAGGGCTTCTGTGCTCATATTCTCTGTGTATCTATCTGTCACTCTCTTCTCCTGTGTTTTTTTGGCTTGTGCAGTTTCAATCATATTTAACAGTGGTCCCAAGGAGATTTGGGGTTTTTTTGTTTGTTTGTTTGTTTTTGACAAGCTCTAATCTAACAGAGGGTGAGTTGATGAGAGAGATGCTGTTAATATACCTTGGATAAAGGCCACAATATGAACTCAAGTGTTATTTAGGCACCGAGAGTACAACTGCACGGTACAGATCCATAGGAGACCAGGGTTCCCCAGTTTTACCGCCTGCTGATGTTGCATGTTTTGTCCAAATTTACCAATCTCACCATAATATAGATCTCATGGATATTTGCCAATCTTACTTTCAAATTCATTCCCAGTGGGGGTCTTGGAAGAGTGGGATTCCTGCTTTTTCCACTCCTATGCCAATCTGAAGAATTTCCTGGATCTGATTCTAACAGGCCTTTTTCTGTGAAAAACTTGTATGGTATGAATATAAAACTAGCATCACTAGGCCAGAAAAGCTCAGAAAAGCCAGAAAAACTTCATTTTTCATGTGAATGAGTAAGAATCTTTCAGCAATTTTCAGCTTGACTGTCTATTCTGCTTATGGATCGCAGCAGAAGGAAAAAAGGGAAGTCATAAAAATATTTTTGGAGTTGAATTATAAATGGAAAAGATGTTCCAGAAATCACCTCTGCATTCACTCATGGTCTCTGGTGCTGGCACACTGTGCCTCAGGACTTGCTGCTGGGTTTTTGAACAAAAGCTGTAAACTGGAAAAATAAACCAGGTTGCAGCTCCAATTTTCTGATGTCTATGCACTGAACTGGATCCTATCAAGATGGAACAGCCTTCTCCTATAGCAAGTGGCAGAATATGAAGCAGCTGGTAGCAAGGGAAAAAAAAAAGGCTGGAAAAAATTGAAAAAAAAGGAAATTAGAAAAACCTCATGCAAACACTAGTAAATCATCCCTACAGGCTTTCTGCTTGCCCAGTATGCTTCCTGAGTGCCAAGACCAAGGAAAATCACACCATTTTATTAAGGTAAGCTGCTTTCCAAAGGCAAGCCTGGCATCTGTGAGCTCTGTCTGAGAGAGCATGTTGCAGCCTTAACACACCATGAAGATGCCCAGATGATGGCAGGAGGTTGTTTTTTGGTTTTTGGGGTTTTTTTGTTTTTTTAAAGTACAGCACTGCCAGACTGATAGCAGAGAGTTTACTGTCCTTCCCAGCCCTCCTATTGATAACAAGGGGCCTCCTGTTAGCTTAGCCATCCTGAAGTAACCCTGCCGTTAGATTGTCAAGAGAGCCCCAGCTCACAAGAAAGTCCGTCCCATGGATTTGCTTTCTTGCTGTGTGACAGACACTGTTAAAATTCACCCAAATAACTCTTCACTTCAAGATCACACAATATTCTGAGTTGGAAGGAACCCAAAAAGATCCAGTCCAAATCCTAGGTGAATGACCCATTGGTGCTAATAGCACCATGCTCTAAACAAATGAGCTAATGTCAGAGTCTAGATGTTGTACCCACAGGGTTCATAGCTGGCACACAGAGTAGCACTTGCAAGCTTTCAAGAGCTATTTCACCTGTTCTGGTGCTGACAAGAAGATAAGGATTTGTCTGGCAGCAGCAAAGAAGGTGGGCTGCCTGGCAGTGGTGTTGCTCTGGGAGGTGTAGGCTATGCTGTTCCTGCATCCAGGAGAAAGAAAACTCTGGTTACAAACTGGATCTGGGAGCATAGACTTGCTGTCAGGCAAATGTGCAGGAGACAGGCTGAACTCAAACCAGGTCTGAAGAGAATCACAGAATCATAAAATCATGGAATGGTTTGGTTTGGAGGGGACCTTTTTGATCATCTAGTTGCAGCACCCTGCCATGGGCTTGGACACCTTCCACTAGACCATATTGCTCAGGCCCCTATCCAACCTGGCCTTGAACACTTCCAGGGATGGGCAGCCTCAGCATCACAGGGTCACCTGTTTCAGTGCCTCACCACCCTCATAGTAAAGAATTTCTTCCTAATGTATGACCTAAACCTGTCCTCCTTCAGTTTAAAAGCATTTCCCCTTGTCCTGTCTCTGCATGCTCTTGTAAATAGTCTCTTTCTTGTAGGCTCCCTTCAGGTACTGCAAGGCTGCAAGTAGGTCCCTGAAGCCTTCTGTGTTCTAGGCTGAACAAACTTGATTCTCTCAGCCTCTCCACCTAGAATCTAGGTTGGTTTTTTTTTGCCTTTTACCCTAGTGAAAGTATCTTGAATGGGAAATGACAAAAGTTAATCATCTGACCAGTGCTGGGATCAGGATTGCTTGGGAAAAACTCATTTTCACAGGTGCTGTCTCTGAGGGCACTCAGGTGGTTGCAACTGCCAAAAGCACAAATGATGGTAACTTCAAAAGGTGTTCAGTGGGTTTGATCACATGGGAATGGTTAACCCTTTGTTGCCTAAGTGGGTGGGTTATATCACCACCTTTTGGAGTCAGTCATATTTGTTGACTTGCTCCAGCTGCTTTGTGTAAGTAGTGGTACGAAGTCTGGTTAAACATTGATTCCGAAAGGTACTCCTACGAAAAGCAGCATGGCTGTTAAGAGGGATGAATATGTGCTGTGTTTGAGAAAGGTTTATGTTGCTTGTATGCAATGGTGATTGCAGTAGAGTTCAAATATGACAAGATTCTTCACACAAAATAGATGCTGAGAAAATAAACTTCAGGTCTGGGGACATGCATTATCAGCAAATGCTGCTCCAGGCACCAGAAACAGGTCCTGATAACGATTGCCAATACACTAAACTGAGTATACGATGAAAGTATTAGTTTTCCCTTTGATATCACTGCAGTTTGCTGGTAAATAGATTCTCAGTTTCTGGAAATCAGTAGATAATTATCCTGAAAGATCGTGATTCTTTTAAGAGTATAAATATATTTAAACAGCAATTAAAAATAATTATAGCTCAAAAGCTATCAGCGAATTTGAGAAAAAGAGAGTCACTTTAGCTGGACAAGTACTTACAAATTAAGGAAGAAATTGTGGTTTAGATTTTGTGATAGTTTTTTTTAGTACCGGTTTTGTCTACAACTATGGATTGCCTTTTAAATACCTACATCTTGATTGTGTTGAAGTGACTCCTGACAGCTGAGAGGGTCTTAGTGTATCCCTGTCCTTTGCAGTGTTGTGGGAAGCACAGTCTGTTTTCTGGGATTCACTCTTGTATTTTGGGTTGCAGCCACTCCAGTGGGTTTTATCTATTTCAGTGCTTTTGAGAAAAGCTTTTTTTTAAAAGAAGCATGTTTTTTCTGCCTGTCAGATTTACTAAATTATTTTTTAAGACCTAGACAGGCTTGAAATTAAAGCAACAAGCAATGTGTTTGCAAGATTAACTGCTTAATTATGAAATTGGTAGCAAGAGAAAAAAAAATCATGGAAGTTAAGCCTTTGATTACAATTAAACACATGCTTGTGCTTAGCTATTTCAGTGCCTCAGTGAGACACTTAAAAAGGAGGCTGCAACAGCATTGAATTGTGTCCATCACTGTCCTGGCTTGATTTAGGAGACATAAAGCTACATTTTGATGCTTCCTTTATTAAAGATAGATTCTTCTTTGATTTTGTTGCATGTCTGTGTCCTAACTTCTGGTTATTTTAAATAGAAATATAATAATAAAATTTGTACCAAATATGATTATGATGACTTACAGGCTCTACAACTGTATTTCCCTACTTTAAGCAGTTTTTCTTATAATTGAATTAGAAAGTACAGATACAGAACGCTGGACCTCCATTCTGCTCTCAAGGTGTTACTCCAAATATATTTCTTGGTTATACTGCACAGTTGCCTAAATTTTTGCTGTACTCTGTAAACCCCACTAGAGTTTCACATTACAAAGAATTTGGCCTCAAATACTTTTCTCCCCTTACACAGGGTATTTTTTGCATCCGCAGGCTGTGGTGTTCTGCCTTTCCTCCTGCTGACAGAGCTGTTGTGGGATCATCCTGTCAACTGCTTCAGGAAACCAGGTTTCTTTGCTTGTGCAACACCTTGCATTGTGAAACCACATCCTTACATGTTATAAAATACAACTCTCTGTAAGCCTTTTCTAGTTGCTTTTTTGAAAATCAATAGATAAAAAGATGGACCAGATTAAACAATATGTATGCATTTAAAGAGCTAATTTGAAGTGCATGTAGATGCATAAACTCCAAATGTAGTACCTAAACTCTAAAAATGTCTCCCATCCTCCTCAAAATTTGCGTGCAAAGCTGATTTATTGTGGTGGTAGAGTGACCAATACTCAAGATCATTCTGACATGCCTCATACAGCCCCGTACACAAAAGGTAAGGTGGGTTCAAGTTCTGCAGAGAACTATGATGAATTATGCCTTATTCTTGAAAAATTCATGAAAATGGCCACTGTTCTGCTGTTTGTCACAAGCTATGAAAGTGGTTCTGACTGGCACATGAGATCCCTTCCCAGTCGTATTTCCTACAATTTCTATTATCCCCTTAAAGCAATTTCCCATTTTAACCCTGGCTTTTCTTTGAAAAGACATGTGCTTTATTAATAATATAAATGACAAATAAAGCATTTTGAGTAATTTTTCTGAGTTATTTCCTCTCTCTAAAAACACTTCCTGTCAGGTTTGGGGTTCTGCTGTCACAGTAATATCCTTCCAATGAGAAAAAATTGGCTCCAACTTCAGTGATAGATGCCCTAAAAATTTCCCTGAAGCTCAGACTGTAGATACATGATACCTGCTCTGCTTTTGTGTCTGCTTCAGTTTAGACTGTGAGGTTCATCACTGTGGGCCAAGTGTGGCCCTAACTTCTGTCTGTCTGTCCATCTGTCTCTCTCTACGAGCCACTGGGTGGTTTGGCCAGGCTGTTGCATACTGAGTGGACAAAAGGTAAATGAATTCAACAACATGCAGTGAAAATGTCCACTGACCAATTGGGCAGCTTGGATTGAAACAGTTCTGAGAGCAGGTCAAGAAAGACTGAGTTTTTCCAAAAGACTGGGAAAAGATACAGACTTGAACATGGCTGTGAAAAATAATGACATATGGGTACCAGGGCCAGAAAGCAACAAAAAGACCTGAGGATTGTAAGATGATGGGACAGGATAGGCTGAGAAAGACTGAAAGCAGCAGAAAAAGGTCCAAGGTAGAGTTGTGTGGATGAAAGATACCTATATTGAAACAAAGCTCAACTAGGTGATTTTACCATTTCAGCTTTTTGAAAAAGCTTTGACCAGGAAGACTGACTTTGTGTTTGCCATATGGCTGCAACTGTGCTGATCCTAGATGCCCTATAGCCACATTTGACATCTAGAGCTGCGTCATTTCCTTGCATTGGAGAAACTTCACTGAGGTGCAACATCAGTGTCTAAAGTCAAGGAAGTCCCCAAAATTGTCTCTTAGCCTTGGGCTCATTGTAGCAGAGGAGCTTAAAAAGTAGAGCATCTGATGCATGAAGGAGTCTTTACAGTGATGATACCTTGTGCTTCTTCAGCATATAGGCTGTGTTGGTTAATCTTGTACCTTGCTGAATGTGGGTTCCAGGATCATCCTAAGGCCTGTAGAGTTAGCAAAAGAAAGTAATTCACGTTTTGTGTTGCTCTCTTTGACCTTGAAAAGGCTGTGTGACTTGAGTCACCCAATACAACAAGGAAGATGAATTCCTGTAAGTGTTATCCCCACATACACATACACAAAGGTAAAAAAGAACAGGACGCTTTTCAACACAAAGTTGACCCTTAGTTATGAGCAGCTGAATATAGGAAGCTGAAGGCAAAATGGGACCATTAAATCACTGAACTTCCTATACAAAACAGGGTATTTAATTTCATCCAGTTACCCTACATGAAGCCCAAAACATGTGTTTCTCTGAGGCACAGATTACAGAAAGGTGTAGAGTCCTGATCCAAAGGCACCAAATGATGGGGAGTTCACCACTTTCTTTTGTAGTTTGTTCATGGTATTAAGTATTTCAGTGTTTTAAAAATGTGTGCCTTAATATATTTTCATTTGTATTTCTATTTTTTAACTTCCATGGGTTCCTATTTTGCTAGGACAAGGACGTTTCTGTAGCTCATGTTGGGTGCCCTTACAGAGCAGTGCAGCTTTTAAGTAATTTCTTAATTACTTTTCTTGATGAGTGGATTGAACTCTGTCATTCTTTTGCCACTAGACATTTTCTCTGTCCCTCAGATAATTTTGTGAGACCTTTCTAATTCACAGCATAATTTTGATAGCTGAGCACCAGGCTAGAATCCAGAATGGTAGATGCTGCCTTGCTAAGGCAATGCATAGAAAGAGAAAAACACCAAATACCTCCTTTCTTCTCCTGTGCTTACACATAGAAAGAGTGTTAGATGTTTTTATCAATCATTGCTCCAGAGAGCAAACCATGGCACACAGCACAGAGTATAAAGTGGCTTATATATACACATCTCAAGGCAATGCCCTCTAGAGGGAGGCCACATACCCTTTCCATACTGCTTGGTTGAGGTCTCCTTTAGAGCACTTGCATTTTTTGACTATGCTTCTAACTAGGCTACAGAGGAATTGAATTAACAAAAAAAAAAGCTTAATGCTTTCATTTTAAAGAGGAAGGAAATATTTCACAAACTATGGGGCAAGCAAACTTGATTTAAAGCCAGAGTAGATCATCTGCAGCTGATCATGAGTAACTTTAGATTTAAAGAGTATCAAACTGAGCTGCAAGAAAAGTAAGAGTGATAAAAAAAATTGTATTTTACTTTTTTAATTTTTTTTAATTGAAAGTAGGGTATCCTTGCAGTCTGTGTATAGGTTTTGGTCCCACCAGTTCAACTTCATCCTGCCTCTAGGTAAACCATCACAAGTACTAATCTTTTAAGCTTCTGTGAGCATTATAAGTTAACTTTTCTTTAAGCATTTGCTGCTGTAATATCACACCATAATAGCTGGCAATGCAAAGGAGCAGGATGCCATTCCAGTTGCTGCTTTACTTCCAAGAAGTGAAGGGGCTCCATTTGCCCATTGTTTTGCTGTGTTAGTCAGGCTTATGCCTCTTACAGTGGTAAGGGCTGAGGATGTTTAATGGCCTCACAAATAAAGCAACAAATTAATGTGTCTTAGTAAAAAAAAATAAATGAGGAGTATAATGACTGCAGAACAATCGCTCTTTTTCTAACCTCTTGAAGTTACTACAACATTATGCCACCTGCTGGAGCCTTTCACCATGTTGGAGGAAGGAGATCGGCCTCATCCAGACCCAGAAAGTACATCGGAGCCATCTACCAGCGGCGTGGCAGAGGTCACTGATCACACAACTGCACAGTGGACTGGCTCTGTCCATGCTTTGGATGCCGGAATTGGTACAGTCACCGATTGTAGCTTTGGGCCCAAGTGCTTAGTGCTGTTTAGTGTGGAGGAGATCCTCTGCGTGAATTCCTGTATTGATGTATCTAAGCTATGTCTACATCTGGAAAGGGCTCAGATGGCATTTCCACCCAACTCATGGAAAACATGGAGGTGGCTGGGTGGGCCTGACTCATCAGCAGCACAGGTACTGGAAATCCAAGCTGGCTGCTCCTTTGGAATGTCTCCTGGGCATGCTGAAAGATACTGCAAACACACTCAGCACAAACTGTGCAGAGCTTCATATGCTTTCTGCTGTGGTCTGGTGGGCAATGAAACAGTTAACATAGTTAGCATATGAGCATCTGAGTTAGCATCTTTGCTGTGAGGAGTGCAGCAGTTTATATTTCTTGGAGCAATTGTTTCAGGCTGCTCTGCTGTTCCAAGCCCACGCCACTGCTCTAGTGAAGCTCAGCTTGGGTTTTCTTCACAGTTGTGACAGCCAAAGATGGCTAAAAATACAGAGAGCTGAGATTCCTCAAAACAATTGTGAATTCTGTCTCTGCTTTCTCCCCACCTATTCCTTCTGCTTGCCTGGGAGAAAAGTTGGATTTGAGGGGATAGGGAAGTGGTTAATTTCTTTACTGTTGTTCTTTTTAAAGGTTGTTTTTACATTAAGGCATTATGAAGGAAATAAATGTACCAATAGATGTACCATCTATAAATGTACAGAAGCATGAAACATAAACAGTTTTGGAAATTTAATCCACGTTTTTAAAGATTTGCGAAACCCTTGAATTGATGTGTTGTATTGGTATGGAGTTATAATATATAAATATACAGTAATAAATCTAAAATGTAGCATCAAAATTATACAGGTCAGATATATTTTAAACTTAGGAGGGAAAAGACATAAACAGATACCTTTTTCTGAGCAATCCTTGCTTCCAGAGATATAATGCCTTCTCAGTCATGGAAAGATTTTTGTTCTGATTCTATACACACCTTTGTTTTGCACTTTTTTTCCTTTTCCCTGGAAGTCATATTGCCATAAGCTACAAGCTTTGATTTGCTTGTTGGGAGTGACATATGGTTCCTCGCTTTAAGGAATTTCATAAGCATATCACTTGATCTTTCATGTTTCCTAAGAATTCAAGAAACAGAGATGCCAGGATGTTGGTTGGTAACAGATCTGTTACTGGGTCATTCCTGTCGGTTTATTATCAGTATTGTGCTGTAAATAGTTGCCAAGGCAAAAACAGAAGAAGAGCAATAGAGGCACAGAGGAACTGAAAGGGACTGCCCAGATGGTTATAGGGTGAATGGACGAAGTGAATTCCCACACGGTTCAGTCCAAGCACACTAAAGTTTCTGCTCTGTCATGATTCCTTAATGTTATAATTCTTACTGCTTTTGTGCCAATTGTTACTTTATACATTTCTAAGCCATAAAGAGAGATGTACTTAAAAAAATGTCCACCCCCAAGCAAAAAATGAACACTTGTTTGCATTTAATAATCACTAAAACTTGAAATTCTAAATTGGATTAATTGTGTCTATTATAAATTGATGGGGGAATAGCTATGCATTAGCCCTGAATTCTGATTACCTGAGAGGTTCCACTTGTAGTATAATTAAGAGCAACTTCATAGTGGTGGTAGGTGTATGATTGAATAATACATGCATCCCCTGCTGATGAAATTCAAGGCAAAGTGTTCGTGAAGAAGTAGAGGGATTTTTTTTTCTTTTTTCTGCACTTAAAATGCTGAAGAATTATTGCAATTGCAGTCCATGTTTACACTATTAGCAGAGACATGCCAGAGCCCTTGATGCAAACACCTTCAGTCTTAAGTGGGGTTGGCAAAAGAATCCCATTTTAGCAGCTCAGCCCTTGTTCTGCAGAGCACTGTGCTTCTGGGTGCCTGTGGTGGCTGGTTTAATTAGAAACATAGATCAGAGCTTGAAAGAGCCACATTTTCCAACAATACAAGGGACACCAGTTTGCTGACAGCACATTGCTTAACACATATGCCCACTAGATGGCTGTAACTGGTGTGGTCACTTATTAATTATAAAATATTTTACACATTCCTGGCTTTGAAGCCCTGTTTCCTCATGTCCTTTAATATCTCCCTGTGATTTCTCAATATATAAAGAAACCACCTCAATGCATAACTCCCCATCACCTTGCATCTGAATATTCCTAGGCTCCAAGATTGGATAACCCCCTTGGGTGCTGTAGCCTGACCCCTTGTATGGCATGAAGTTTCCCAGCACAATTCCCACAGGCAGAGGTGCTTTAAGCTCACCATCCCTCTGATGAAGGAGGCAGCACAGCCATATGTCTGTTTCACTTAAAGTGGTCAGTCTCTGTTCTTGGTGATATTACTTCTGCTTGCTGAGATGAAGGGATTAAGGCCTAATAGCCTGAAATGATAGGAAATGGGAAAACTGAACCACGAGAAGGGGACAAAGCTGTGTGGTGGCACATGGAGGCTGTGTCCGGGGTGCACCCATAACACAGGAACATCCATTCCTCAGTGTCTTCCTCTGAGCTTTTCCTTTTCTCTTGTTCTGTTCATAGGTGTTTAATTTTGAAATTATGCATTTGTCATCCTCATTACCACAAAGGCTAGATGTCCAGCTAATCTCCTAACTCACCGTATACCATTATGGTGAAGAGCTCTTCACTAGTGTGAAACACATCTAACCATATTTTACTGATATCAAAGCGGGAGAAAGTGGGGTAATGCTTAGCAGTTTTGAAGCCCCACTCACGAATTACAGATAGAGGGGTACCAAGAAGTTACCTTCATGTTGCTACTTTGACTTCCAGTCTCAGTGTCAGAACCCATCTTCAGCAGTGACACTGCAGGTTTTGTGCTGGTTTAGTAATTCCAGAACTGTACTGTGGTATAACTCAAGGGAAATGTCTCAGTGACAGCTTGGGCAACCATTCTGAGCAGGATTTAAGACAAGTCCTTCAGCCAAAACCTGAATATGGTGGCATATGATCACCTGCAAGGGTTTTGAAAGTCTATTGGACCAGAAAGTTTGAGAACCGCCATGGGTGTTTATAAATATATATTTACATTTGTCATGCATAGATAACAAATCATCATGGCAGTCTGCTTAAATATTTGTGAATTCAGTGGGAAGAAAACTTTCCTCTAAAAGCAGCATATTGTTGGTCAATTAGTGGCCAGTCTTTTGAAGTGCTGAAGAGCTTAACTTTCTGTAACTTTGTTGTCATTTAATGACACTGTGGTCCTGTTGGCAGAGTCACATTAACAGCACTAAGATCACTCCTGAGGTACAACACCAAACACCTGCATGTCCAATACCTAATCTCACTCCAATCTAACCTAGGTTACCACTGTGGATTTTAGTCGAGGCAAGGTAAAACCTTGGAAGACTGCTATCGATGTGTGACCCCTGAGTGACCTTGCTGAATACAAGCCACTGGTACTTCAGAGGAGGTTGGCAGCCGTGCCTGCTTGGTCACTGCACCTCCAGTAACTTTGGCATAGCAGTGTCAGGAAATGTCATATTTTCTGACTTGCTTTTGTCAGAAATCTTCCTGCATGCTTTGTGCAGGCTGAAATCTCAGGTGACCTGATGGTTTCAGCTCTATTAGCTCACCCTGGGTTCAAGTAGGATGCTTTCTGTACAGATAAAGGATCTTCAAATCCCTGAAAAAATAAAGGTTTTTTTTTCTGTATATAAAGTGTATTTTCCAGAAGTATATTTTCCAGTTACCTAAAACTTTCAAGTGATCTGTGCCCTAAGATTACCTTTTAACTACTTATCTTTTATATTTTTGGCCATATATGTCAGATGCACAAATGAAATAGGAAACAAAACAGAAAACTCTAATTTGACGCATTTCCAGAGGCTAATTATATCATAGCAAAAGCATTCACTTTGTTTTAATGGGTTGAAATATTTATTCTTTTTTCCCCCTTTTTTTTTTGGCTGGAAATGTGTAATGTGCCTATCAGAGATATTGTGACAGAAAAAGCCAGCCAGCACATTTTCTTCAAACTGACTGGTTCATAACCCAGTGGTACATTTACCAGTGTTTTTGTCTGAGCAGTGAAAGTAGAAATTTGCAAACAAGACTCTGTATATGCATCATATAAGGATAAGAAACAGTAGAACAAGTCAGCAGCAACTTGTTTGTGAGAGACAACATGCCATCTAAAAAAGCCTTACCGTCTGTGTGCCTGCAAAATGTTGCTTTGTCTTTATACTCCTTTATATACTACTTTATATTCTTATTTATAGAGTCAGTAGAAAGAATGGAATGAATTCCTTCCTGCAGCATACGGTATGGCCAAAACAAGTGAGGCTGTATCTGCAATCAGTGTTCCAGACTGGCCACTCCTCAGATTTGGGGATCAGTCCTTGAAAATCAACCTATTTCTGCCCATTTTAAGGATGCCAGAGTCTACACAAAGGACTAGTCTAATGGTCAGGTGGAGACATTAAAATGGGAGGATTCTTTGGCTTGTTCCTTCCCAAACACTTCTAATCTCTTTGAAGTACATGTGTCTTTGGCTGTTTAATACTATTCTCCCACCTCAGTGCTGCACATTGTGCACATTCAGAATCTGGGATTCACAGATGCCTTCCAAATGCATGTTATAAATGCAGGAGGCTGTCAGATCATTGAAAACTCAATTCTTCCTCCTTCCTCCCACTGTATTCTTGGCTTCCCTTTTTATTTGTCTTCATATTTTTCAAGCTTCAAACCTTTTCCTCAGATGTAAAAAATAGAAACATTCTTGAAAAACAAAAATAAAACTGATGTATAGACACCAGACCCAAGGAGCTGCAACTTTAAGTAAACCAGTAAATTTCTCAAGCCTCAATAAACCACCAAAATTTGGTTGTCCTGGAGTACTAACCATGCAACCTTATTAATTTTCTGTTATTTCTGCTTTATGCCTGTGTCCAGAAAGCAGCACAGCATGCTATAAGCAGTGAAAAAGTCCTTGACTCTTCAGAACCCTCAGTGTGACCCATAGTAATCCCATTTTCTAGTATGCAGCTTTAGAGAGAGCCACACCACTGACTGGATCAAGAGCCCAGAACTTTGTGTACCTGAGTTAGAAATAGCCATGTTAGGCTTCAGCTGCCATCAGCAATGAGACAGATCAGTTTCTTAAGATGTTTTGGATTCTTAAAAAGCACAAATGTATAGGGCAAAATAATGTTGCATTTATTCTGACCAGCAAAGTACAGATGTATCTCTCCTTCACTCTGTCTCCATGATACCTTTGCAACGTATTTGCTGTCATAATTTCTAAGAATATGCTTTTTTCCTAGCTCAGAGCTGAAGACAGTTTCATCTTCTCAGTTCTTCCTTGAACTTGTGCATAAGCATACATTTCCCTCGTGAGAGAAAAAAATATTAGAAGCTACTGTTACGCTCTCTCTGCTTTGGAGACATGAGGGTTTTCAAAGTTTCACATGTTGAAAGGTGATATATCAATGGTAGAAAATGTCACATCCCTTGACATTTGAATAAGCTAATGGTCATTTCCCTTGGGCTGTCTAACACTGGAAAAAAACCAGGAAATCTGACATTCAACTTGCCTGAAGTGGAATTACAGATGGCTGCTGCACTCGTTTTGGTGAGTATGAAAATTGAATGTGGGGAGTAAGAAGGAGAATGGCCCAGTAGCTCTTTATTGACTACTAATAAATCAGAAATCAGATGTAAACACTATTTAGCATGGAAGTCTCATAGAATGTGGAATGAAAGAATCCTCCTTCCTTTTCACTAAAAAGATATTAAGGTAAAACAATTTTGGAGGTAAAGAAAGGGGGGAAAGGATATATATTCCTGTTATGAAAAAAGAATAAAGAGCAATCTTTGGTGAACAGGGACAGATAGAATATCTAAAAAATCCCGACAGTCTTTCTTCTGGGGAAAAAAATACCAATTTGTTTGAGCAAGGCCAAGTTCAAAGAGAATAGTTTGAAGTAGTCAAAAATACATTTTCTAATTGTTTATGGAAATGTTACTTCCTGGGGTACCCAAAGGCTACTGACAAAACCCTGTAAACTGCTTTTTCTCATTGCAAGGTGGATTGTAAAGACTATTCCTGGGTGATTAATTTTATTTCCTTCAGTTTCCACCAGTCTTCCAGGTAAGTCCCTGACCTCCAACCTCTAATGCATGCCTTTGTAAGGGGGAAGGGGGGGGGGAAGGAAAAAAAAAAGACTTGCTCTATAATAGCTTGTTTTAAAATGTTTATGTAATTTTGAAAACTTTGGAGAAATTGTACCAGGTGAAAAATTTACTTCAAGGTGTGTCCTGAAAGACATGAAATTCTGACAGTAGTTGGATAATCTTGGCAGCTATATTAGCTCCACTGCATTTTAAGCAATAGCCTCTGACTTTCCTTAGATGCAAATCATAGTGCAAAATCTATTTCCAATCATATTGCTGGGTTTTGTGGAGTTGAAAATATGGCATCAGTTTCCAGTGTGCAGAGTGTCTTGGCACTGATCCAGCACAGCACATGAAAACCATGTTTCCATAAATACGTTCTTAATCCCCATTTTCGATGGAGAAGAAAGGCCCTCATTATCTCCCAGTGCTGAAACTTAAGGGAATATGCTGCTGTTGAGGACAGTAGCAAAGTGCTTCAGATTTAATGATGAGAATGTGGTCCACGGTCTAACCTTGCTATATACCAAGTGGTCCCAAAATGTCACAATAGAATAAAACTATCAATTACGAGTTTGTAATACTTAGTTCAAACAAGGATTTATGTGAGAAAGGGTTTATACTTTCCTATTTAAGCTGGAGATACAATGAATGTGAATATTGTGAGGATTCTTCCTACACGAGGATTGAGATCACAACTGCTTGGATATTCTTATGCTCCTCAATGGGTACCTTTTTTCTCAGCTGCCCTGAATGAGTGGTCCTAATGTCAGGAGCACTGGGACAAGTTCATGCTGTCACATATTCCCAGATATGAGCTGCCAACTTTTGTCTTGCACTGTCAAATCTGTCTAAGATAAGGAGTTCAAACTCCAATTAAGAGAAAGAAAGAAAAAAAAAAAGAAAGCGAGTTGGTCCTTCCTTCAATCAAATGATTTTTTTAAATACAAGAGTAAATGTAAATTGTGTGCTTGAGCTGTGTAATTGAAATCTCTTGACTGAAGAACTCATATAGACAGAAATGATCGTTTTGTGGTGAAATGAATGGGTAAATACTCAGGAGACTTGCTGTCTATTTCTGCTTCAGCAACAGATGTCAAGAATGCTTTGAGACATGTTGCTTAATATCTCTCACCAGTCTGTAATATCCTAAATCCACAGTAGTGGCAAAAGTGTTCGGAGAAGAGTGGTTATTTATTTTGCTTGTGGCAAGTGCTGTAACAGTGCAAAGCGTTATTGCTATTACTGAATTAATTTTGATATGTTGCTCCAAAGTAAACCTGTGCAGAAGGAGATTATGCCATTAGGTGGAAAGAGGATACAGGCATTTCCTTTTTTTAGTCACTAGACATCAATAATGTCAAGTTCAAGTTACAAATCTTCAATTTAAATTCTATTTCTATCTTAATGTATGGATGAAGGCTGGACATTTATCAAAGTTACAACCAGATGCGTAAGTGCCATTGAAGGCTGTAGAAAATTATTAGGTACTAAACAGATTTATAAAAAAGTTGAAATTCATCAAAGAGTGCACTGATCTCTTTATCTTTAGGGTTATCTAACAAATATTTGATACATGTTAGAAACAAGCCTGGAGTCTGAGCTGTGGGAAATGGGTTGTTGCACAGTGAGAACCAGAGGGGAAAGATTAGGTACCAGAGGGGAAAGACTGTAGAGTTTCTTTGATTTCCTCCAGAGAGGACTATAACACCAGTGGTGATTTGCAAGGTGTGTCTTAACCAGGACCAGCAGTTCAGGGTCTTTCTGTCCTATGCAAACAGACTCCAGGAGAGACATAATCTGAACATGAGAAACTTTGATCTCATTCCCTCTCATTGTGTTCTTTCTTTCATCCTGTGTCTCCTCTCTAAGTCTCTTTTCCATGCCAGGAGCTTCTTTCAGTTTCTATCACTCTTACAAGCCTGAGGTCTGTTTTTCTGGTTGTTTTGAAAAGCCTACACTGAGGGCTGGGTATATTTATTCCCAGGAATTCCTTTTTTTCTCCTCTTTTCTTACAGTTCTGTAAGCAATACCTTGTTAGGCAGAAGGATACCAGTGCCAGCTGTATAGAAATTTGTCTTTTGGAAACATTGGTAGTGTTGTGATGAGTTTACAGAACCCAACTGGAGCCATGCTTTGACTTCAGCAAAAACATTTTTTCAGTCATTTATAGGAAGACATTATTGCAGCTAAAACATACTTTAGTATATCATACACGACTATGAAACCCAATATGAAAAGGAACCAGAGCAATAATCTGTTCTAACATCCCTACAAGACAAACCAGAGACCTTCTCTGACATAATACATGTTCAAACTGGAGATCTGTCAAGACCACAAAATCCACTCTTAGTTTAAAAAGCAGCAGTGGCAGAGCGCTTGCTACAGCCAAAGCTGAGTGATATGAACACATAATTTTCCTTGCTAATAAAAACACAACTCCTGTGTTTAAAGCCTTCTACTGAGACATTTCAGCCAGCGGTGTTCATTTTATGACTGTCTGTGGCACTGAGAGGGGATGTTGTCACTGTTTTGTGCACATATAAGTGAGGAACAACTCACTCCCTGATCTTGTGATCTCAAAGCTGTGGTTAGAGACAGCCCAGGTTTCCTTTAATTAGAGTGCCCTTCTAATAACTAGGCAATTTTCTGATCTAAAGGAATTACTAGCCTGACCACTCATAGTAATTTTCTTGTTCAGTGAGATTTTAGAGCTGAATTTTAGATAATCTTTAGTTCTTAACTGTAACATACTGAATTTAAGCACTCAGAAGCACATTTTATGATTCAGTAAGTGGAAAGATTTTGTTTGTTTCTTTGTTTGTTTTAAATAAAATCAACGCTTCTGATGCCATTTGCAAAGAATTGTGTCTGGAACTGATTGAAAATTTGCAGTTGGGAAAATCTTTGCAGGAAATCAAGTTTTAACAAAGAAGATATTTTTATGAGTGTTATCTGGTTTCCATAAAAATCATGCATGTGTTGTGGTAAGAACACTTAACCACTGAAAAGTCCTGGGTCTGCTTTTTCAGTTCAAACATCTCCTGTCCTCTTGTTTGTGTCATGCTCCTGTACTAGGCTGCATTCTCTGATACCCAAGAGAATAATTTTCCTTTTACTGAGACAATCTTTCTTCCCTATAAGAAAATATAATGGTAGTCAGAAGTGAGAGAGAGAATTTTTTGAGCAATTCAGCTACTATAAAAGTATGGGAAGTTGAAGGAGGTAGAGAAACCCATTCAAAATGTGTCCAGGGTTTGATTTTCAGAGCCCTGCTGGGCATCCACGTGCAAAATACAGTCGGTGGAGTGACACCATGTCTGTCCAGTGCTTCTGTCTTCCCATTGCGTTTTAAGTGACACTCAGTAGCTGTTGATATTCCTCCCTAGTCTGTCAGGCTGATTTGGTGCCCTGATACGACATCCCAATGCCTTAAACTGCCAAATGTAATTGTGCTTAATTGCTGAGCGATGGGATAAAGTGTGTGGTGCCTCTGTGGCAGCATGGATGTAACAAGTGGACTGGAAAGGAGTGTTGTAGACTCCTTGGAGGGTAAGGGAAATTTTTGAGAGTGCTGATGTTTATTGGGATGACCTGTTTGTATGAAAATGTAAGGTTTCTTTTTCCAAGGTCATTCTTGTTTGCACTGGAGTAAATGTTTCAGAACAAACAAAAATAAATCTAGTTTTGATTTCTAAATTAGTAGTGGGAGAAACTCACTCCAGCCCTTGTAAACAGTCTCAACTGCTCTCATCAATGAAACAAGGTATACCACATCTAGCCTATGTTCAGCTTTCAGTCAGTGATGACCAACATCCTGCTCTCTGTGGAGCCATGTACCTGTCCATGTTTTGACCACATCTCTGGGGACACAGCCAGTCAAAACAGGGACATTTCAAGCAACATGTAAGAAGGCTTTCAGCCACAGCGTGGGCTGTGAGCAAGGCCAAGATCTGCTCTGGCAAGGTGCTGTGTAACTGAGCTGCAGCAATGGGAAGCTCCAGCAGAAGACAATCCAAGCAACAGGGCAGCTTGGTCGCTCACTGGTATTCATGTTGGATGGAGAATTTGCAGCAGATTCTTTGGAAAGCTGGAGATGCATAGAAGACCTCATTAAGGAAAAAAATTTGAGAGAAGTAGACAATATAAATAATATTAAATTATTATTAACTTATATCAAACCTGAGAGCAAGAGGAGAACATCAGGGAACACATTTAAGCTGCTGACAGACAGTGAATTCCTTGCTTGGACTGTAGTTATGAGGGCGATGTACTCAGACACAGCAGTGGAGACTACCCAGATAAGTAACAAGAAGAAAGCACTGGAGGGTGGCATGAGAGGGACAGCTGAGGTTTTGATTTATTGTTGTGTTTAAGCACCTATCTGAAAATGACTTTTTGAAGACGAGGAGGCTATTCATATATTTGAATACCGTACTGAACTGAAGGTTTAACCCAAGCCAATCAAGAAAAATGGTGATGGTATATTCCATATATTGCATATACAATATTCTAGAAATTACATGTAAGTTTTCTGTTTCTCACTTCAATATGAACTTTATTGATCTCATAATTGTTCATATCTCCTCCAAATCCCACAAATGATTGGTAGTAAAATTTAGGGTTTCTCTTTCTCGGGCACCTCTGCCCCTATAGCAGAGTTCTGTGTTGATACGGCTTTGGACTGAACAATTCATCTATTATGCTTAGTTTTCATTCATTACTTCCCTTGTCATGTTCTGCATTATGTAGCTCCAGTTTTTATCATCCCTTATATCACTTTCCACGCAACTAGGAAACAGAACTTCAGCGCTTTTCCCCCCCCATTTAAATATGACATGATAAATAAATACAAAATAACATAAATTAAAGTGCTTAGGAATCAAATTTGGCCTCTGAAGTGTTTTCCCACTTAAACATTTTTTCCATCATGAGTATAAAAGGTCCACTTGTAGCTCCTTTTTGTGTGTTTTTGGCTTTGTGCAGCCAGATTTTGATACAGCCAGAACTAGCAAGTTCTCCTGCAATATTCATTAGACATTAACTTCACAAGCAGAACCTTTCTGAGTACACACTTGAAGCTGAAGGGCTCCAATGGCTATTGCAACCCTTTTGTTTGTTTTTAACTGGGGCACTGACATAGTTAAGAAGTTTCAGCAGTTCGCGGGGTTAGGAAACATATTCTCTTGTTTACTTTGGAGAAGCAATAGGTTTCTTTCCTAGTGGTAAGGACATAGTTGCTGTGTCTCTGCTGCATTTGCAGAGATTAGGAGATTTTCTGGGTTGATTTTCAAAGTTGCCGTCACAACATCCACCCCAATGAGAACCAATTGCTGCAAATGAAGACCCAGTATACAACCCTAATTAACTTGACAAGCAGTTTATGTTTATGCTCTTTGCAAAAGGAAGTTGTAGTATATGCACATCCACATTTTGTAAATGTTTCTTTGAGTTGGAAGTTTGGGGGGTTTTCCTGTGTGAACAGCCTTATCTTGCTCAATCAATGCTATTTGCCTGTAGTTATTACACCTTACTGTTGAAGGAGGTTAAAGATAAAAGATACTGTCTTGGTTTTTATGTTAGAAAATCTCAGATTTTTTTGTGGGTTATTCAATTTTGTATTTTTTCCTTTTTTAATACCCAGGAACAGGAAGAAGAAAAGTCATATCACAAATAACACAAAGTTTCCATTTTTGCCTTGGAGTCAAAATGCATATTTTATGAGTAACACAATTGAAGAAGAAACTATTAACTATCAGACATGCAATAAATGAAACACTTTCATATTGTATTCAGTATTCAGTATTCTTCATCTTGAGTGACCAGTGACCTCCACGTGCTTACAGAGGTATTTAAATTGCACATGTAACCTCCCTTTCCACTACTGAAATTCATCTGTCTCTGAAGTGAAGCTTCTTAAATATTTGACAACGGGTGTTTAATACCATCAAAGAAGGATATTTTAAATACGAAATACAATTGGTTAAGTAGGAATATAATCCAACATTGAGATGGAAGCTGCGTTCTTGAATGAAGTATTCAGGGATATTTATTTGCAATTGCCAGAGGTATAATTATATTTCATATGTGAAGAATGGATGTATCATATCTTGCTTTCTCCTCTACTGATGATCTCGAGATTACCTTAGAAATGCAAAGAAAATCAAATCACACAAAACTTCACAGGTGATGAAACAAGGGCACAAACCCTGTCTTGCTTTACATCCCGTCTATCTCACTACATCATTTACACCTGTGTAAGACAAGTGCCTAACCTGGCTGTTCTGATTTAAAGCCCTTTTGCACTGAACCACTGTATTGTGACACAGACAAGGTACAAGACAGACATCTCCAGAGAAAAAAACAAACAAACAAACAAACAAAAAACCCCCAATTCTCCAGTCTCCAAGATTGGGTGTGAGAGCACCATTCCTTCTTTCTGGGAAATCCAGGTACCTAAAAACCCATGCAGTCCTATCTGAAGGATCAGGCAAGTGGCAATTTCACCTGATGTAACCTGACAGGAAATAAAAATAAATAAGAAAGAACAAACTCTTCTCCCAGTTTGAAAGTCCCTTTCAAAGTCTCAGATAAACTCTGAGACTGTGTAATGTAAGTGCAAATCAGAGACTTAATGTGATTTCCCAATTCTCTTTGCAGATATGTAAGTGCAAAGGAGTAAAGGAGAAATTTAAGCTGTTGAAAAATTCAAAGAGTTCCTTAGAATTCAGGCATTTCCCTTTAGTGAGAAGGGAAAGAAGTCATAAGCCTCTCAAAGCTGTGGTGAGAAATAATTGCTTGGTCCTTGTCTGCTCATACATGAAAGGCGCCATATAGAAGGTCAGCAGGGGAAAGCTGGAGGCAAGAGAAGGTGTTACGTTTTATTTGTCACAGGTAATGAGGAGACATATGGGAAACAGGAGGTATTTTCTGTGAATTGATTAAAACTTCTTTTTGCAGAGGTAAAGAGGTTTCCTTCTCCCTTTTGCGTGTCCCCCCAGTATCTGTGGCTGTAATACATAGGGGTGTGGGTGACTTAGAGATGCAGTGTCATAGCTGATCTCTGTCTCAGGAGCAGCTCAAACATGTCTCTCAGATCAGGGAAGCTGCTGTGCTGTGTGCATCTGTGTGTATGCATATGTGCAGTGTGAAATCCAAATTTAAATCAAGTTCACTTCATTCCATCTGTGTCTTTAACTTATTTGGATGCTCTTCAAAACCTACAAAAATGAAAGTCATGAACAAAGTTTGAAGTAGCAGAGGGGTTGGCTGTTTTTCAACCTGCAGGGCACCCCCTCCCATGAAAATTGTCTCCGTAGTTTCAGCCCTGTGGGTCGCCATTGTCCCCAAGTCAGAGGAGTGCAATGTGGCCAACCCCTCTAGCTATCTGGGCTGGCTTTTGCAGCTACATAATGGCTGTGCAGAGGAGGAGAATGGTCCCACCGTGCTGTTTGAAAGCTGCTACATTCACTGTCAGTGTGCCCAGGGATCTGAGGGATCTTGAGTCACACTTCCACCCTCAAACATGTACAGGACTCTACTTGTGAGAAATTCAGAGCAGCAATATTTACACATAGGTCTTTTAATTTCAACAAGACGGAGCCATTTTTTCTCTTCTTCTTAGATGGCTGAAAACCAGAATGTTATCCAAAGGTACCAAAACATCCACAGTGTGAAAACATGCAATGGGTTTCCAAATTGTGTGATGTTTCATATGAAAAGATTCACCTGAGTCAAATGATTTGTCTGTATAACTGAGAAGGTATTGGGGTGCCAAAGGGTATCCAGTCTGCAAGGGCTTTTTTACAGATAGACACCTACTCTGGGAGGCATTTTCTTCCCAGTTTCCAGGCAGGAGTTAGTGGCCATCATCCTGTTTTGAGATCCTGTGTTCTGTACAGGATGCTAGGAGTTGGAGAGCAGGAAAGAGACTCCAGGGCTGTATTTCTACTCTGTGGGGAGAAATAAAGGGAGGAATAAGGAGAAGTGTGGCAGTTCCTCAGCCCAGCTTTGGCAGGACTTCATGTGGATGTACTGCATGGCTGTGGCTGCATGTGCCTGCAAGGATTCATTATTTGGCAGGCATGATTTAGCTCCCTTACTCTGAAAATCTGACTCCAATTTAAAATCAAAAAAGAATATTTTTTTTCCTTTGAGTATTGCATTCTTATGATGTTGATACCAATGCCAAATGACAACATTCTCCTCTGCCACTGTAGAATGAAATGAAGGAGAAAATGTGGAGGCAAATGTCAAAATTATTTTGATTTGGAAGCATTTGTTAATGACTCCCTCTTTGGGTTTGGGCTGGGATAATTTTTTTGCTTCACTGCTTTGCATGTGTCTAGGTACAGAGAGACCTTATAAGACAGTCCTAATTCATGGGATGCCATAATTTGACAAGACAACATTGCAGAGATACCGTTAGCATTTGTGATTACCAAGGAGACGGTGGAAAGGAATTTTTCTTAGTCTCATTTTATGAATATATCTATTTCACAACTTTTTGGGAGGCAGATTCAAGGCAATCACTTGTAAGGCTGGATTTTTAAGTTTCATTGCCACTCTGCCCTATATTTATCTGTCACCTGAGACTTCTTGTCCCTGGAAACATCAAAAGAATTGTAAGATGAAAAAAAATTCTCCATCACTGTTGAAATGGCCTCATATCTTAGCATCAGTGGGAATGTTGCATCACTGATAAATTTAGCATTTAGCACATGCATGGTTGCTTGCCCCAGGGAGGTGGGAGAGTGAACAAGTTATTTCATCTGATACCATCAAGTGATGATTTATGGCCTACTATCTTTTTTCTGACATTTATCTAGAGTTTTCATTGTTCATAACCTTACAAAATGCCTATTGGGTTTCTCTTGCTCTACTGTAGGGACAGCGGAATTTTAAATAAGAGCACAGTTAAATGGAAAGCTGAATTGTAGCCAGCAGGATGTTCACAATAATCCAGTACACTGGGCCGCTGTGCAGTATTGATCTGATGTTTCAGTGGGAGATGACTTAAAGCCAAGCTTTTTCACTGAAACCTCCTTTCCATTATAATGCTGAGTTGTGCCAGGCCCTAAGTTGATATAATTAGTGCTAATGCAAAATAGAAATTTGAGATTAAAAAAAAATCTGTCTTGATTGTTATTTATCTTTGTTAACGACTGAGATCTGATGTCTGTGACAATTTCCATTTGTATATCACCACTTAAAAAAAGTAAAAATAAACCAAGAACAGAGCCCTTAGATTTAAAAACAATTACTGGCTGCAGAAAGAAAAGGAGTGAGGAATTAATCCATGCAAAGATGTATAAAGCAGTTTCACAAACAACTTACTTTCTACCTCAAAATGGAAAAACTGCCAAGAAATAAATTGGCTGATGCAAACTAGTTTAACTTGTCTATATAAAGGCACTAAACTCACCTACACACATATTAGAACTTCCACATCTTCTATATTTATTCCAAAAATGTTGGCACGTGCAATAAAGGAAGAAAAATACTGCACATCATTCTGTGTAAAACACGTCTAGGGCATAAACTATTTTTTTTTCCCAGTATAATAAACCCAACAAAAGATAGGACATAATCTTTTATTTTTCAACATTTGAAATAGAATTTGGGAGATTAGTGTACAAAGAAAGAGAGCCCTTTGTCTTTACAGAGATGAAGTATATTAATTGAGTTTTGCCATATATTTGTGGGAGAGGAAAAGTTAAGGAGGGGAAAAATTCCTCTGTTCAGATTTAAACCTCTCCAGTGGAGATGTCTGTGTGAAAAACAGTCAGTTTTGAATCCTTGCCTATTAAAACAAGATGAGCAGGAACCTCCGGGGTATGATCCATCTTTCTCAGGTGGATGGCTAAAATAGATGAGGTGAAACAAGGCCTTAACAGAGGCAATTTCTCCCCTACTTCCACAAGGCTCTTGATCTGTGACCACAGATCCATCCATCCATCTGTCCATCCATGCATCCAGTGCATCCTTCAACACATCACTTTATAATTTCCACATAGGGTAAGTGACCGTTAAGTCAAATGTCAGAATAGTTCATGGATGTATAGTCAGGAGACCAATGGCTACAGCAGGGACCTGCCAGGTCTATCTCAGAGGCAGAAATCAGAACAGCAGAGGACTAGGAGGGAGATAAATTGCATCTATTTGCTTGTGGAAAGAAGTCTTGATTTCTGTCTTATTTATGGCAGGTGCAGATCCAGTGAATCGCAATGGAGATGGAACTGAGTTTGGCTGCCATTTTGAAAAAATTATGCATTGTCCCTGAATTAGTTTTAAAATAATTAAAGAAATATTAATAATAAAAAAAATTGTGACAGTACATGACCTTGTTCTGTTCCTTGGCACTGTTGGAATAGAAAATCATTTATGTTCTCTCCATGCTGAAAGTTCATCCAAGACTTTGAATTGCCATTGTCACCTAAGACTTAGGAATTAGGGGGATATCCATGTAAATGTGCTAAAAAGCAGGAGGGAGATAGGACCCTACATCTTTTTTTTTTTTTTTTTTTTTTTTTAATGGCAGCTCAAATAAAAAAAGACAGTTCAAAAAATGGGCCATAGCCACATCGTGGACTCTTGAAATTTCATCTGAGTATAAAATAAAGGGGAAAAATGATTTCA
The DNA here is from genome assembly GCA_013396695.1 of Sakesphorus luctuosus. Lineage (NCBI taxonomy): Eukaryota > Metazoa > Chordata > Aves > Passeriformes > Thamnophilidae > Sakesphorus > Sakesphorus luctuosus. Next base: position 515,820 of record VWZD01000039.1, on the reverse strand, counting down.
ATAACAGGCTCAGAAACAGGGTGAGTACATTTCATTATATGGGATCTAATCAGTCAAATGAGCAAGCTTATGGTGCTGTGATTAATCACCTCACTTATTGTTGGACACTTCTATCTCTTTCTAGTGCTTATACAGATCAGCAGCCCCTGATGTTCAGCCACAACTCCCAAGATTCACTTAGGTCCAGCTGTTTTATGCGACAAGCAGCATGAACACCTACCAAGTTTTACTGAGGAAAAAATAGTTGGCCTGTAAACTTGGATGTACTATGGCAAGAGAAATCCACAGATTAGAAACTTGTCTATGTACACCTCTGGCAACCTCCATTTCTCCTGCCCAGGTTTGTCACAGTGTCCTCTACAGGATAAAGTCACCTTAGCCTTGTGGTGCCAAAAGCTCTCAAAGGGAGGTGCCATATATAGGGAGTGCTCCAGTGGTACCACTTAGATCAATATACATTGAGGCTGATACCATCATATGCTCGGAGTTCAAGGCAGGTATTTATTATCCTGGGAATGCATAGTACATATATGAAAATGTTGTATGTATCGAAATGAACCATCTTGACCAAACTTTTACACATTCCTCTAAGAAGTGGCCCAGATGCATGTCCATCACATAACCAAAGCTGTTTTCTTCTGTCTCAAGACAGGAATGGGTCAGGCACTGTGAGAGGATGTGCAGGCAGTTCTTGTGCACATGGTCCAGTGTCTACAACCTTTGCCATGTGCCTGAATGGATGGATGTGCACTCTCCATATGTTGAGCCCTTAACAACATATGCCAGCAGACACTTTGGAGGAATGAATCAATCTACAGTCGTGTAGTTGAAGAGGCTCTGAAGAGCCCTCAGTAGACAGAATGATGAGGACCAGGCTGAAGCATACCTAAATCATTAACCTGGCTTTCAGCTCAGTCCCAGGTACATATGAGAAGCTGTTTAGAAAGAAAGCAGTTGGCTTGTGCTCTGGGCAGATGGTTTGGCCCTCGGGCAGCTTTGTGATAATACTACTGGAGGTTGCAATGCTGATTGAGAATGAAAATTCAAAATGTTGAAGTGCTGGAATGAAATAGAGAGGTATTTCTGAAATTACTTTGGAAACTGAATCAGTTATTGATTGATACTTCAGATACCTAGGGAAAGACCTGCATCAATTCTTGGGGGCAAGACATAAATCCAGTGACTAGCTACCTACAGACCTGAAAACATGTCACAAGTCTTTTCTTCCTTTTCCCTATTTTAACTTGGAACAATTGATGATCATATTAGAAATCCTGTAAGAAGCTTGGCTTTACTCATGTTCCTGAGACTTGACAAATTGCTTTACACAGGCTGTGGAAACTGCAATATCTCACTCCCCAAACATGCTGCAAAATTTCCTGGAGTTAAGGCCAGAACTGGCCAGTTCATCATCTAACCTGACCTCTGCTATACTCATCCCAATGTAATACACTTCATCCAGTTTCCATCCCACAGTCCCAGTAACTTGGCTTAGAATAAAGCAGTTATTTCTGGTCTGGAGGTGAATGACTGCTGAGTGAAGTTGTGTATGACCAAGATTTTCTGTTTCCTGAGTAACTATGCAATGCTGATATATTTTTTTATTCAAAAATGGAATGAAAGCAATGTGCTTGTTAAAATAATATCCATAAAACTCCTTAAAAAACCCCAAACATGAAACCAATTATCCCAAGCTTCAAGGAAAAGATTTAATATAAAGAAAACTGAAAGGATTTTTTTGATAACAAAATGTAAAGCATTCCATATCTTTAAACATTCTTCACTTGCCCAATGTATAATGCAAAAGTTAAATATGGAAACAAAATGTCATTGGAAGTCAAAATGTTCTGTTCCATTTTTAAAGTCAAGTAGAACTGAAAGCAAGATGAAGTATTTAGACGTAGACAAAGATAATATTCAACTCTTAAATCTAGGTGCCTAAGATAATTAGCTGGCTTCCTACTGAACTTCTTGTCATTTTTGGGGAAGAGAAGATGGGTCAGAGGTCAGGAGAAACTGCTTTTCTATGCAATATAGGTAAAGCTGCAGTGGAAATTACATAGATAAGTTGGCCCAAACTTGATTGCTCTGATTACTCCCCTTAATGGTATTTTTGGATAGTAACTCAATCACTGGAAAACTCCTCATCAGTCCATCTGCTGAGCTTTCACATGAATAGTTCTCAGAAGTACAGGAGCCTGTGGTCATTGGCATAAACATTATGTAGGTGGCAAATCTCCACAGGATTTTATTGTGTGATGTCTTCTCTTTCATAATTAATGTGATTTCCTTATAGCTCAAAAGGATGGATCACTTAGTGGTTAACAAGGATGGTGATCCAAATGCTTTGCTGTTAGGTCTGTGACTTAGTTCCTGTTCCCTTCCTCAGCCTGTTAACTTGGCCAAAATGGTGAAACTGCTCTATTGCAGGGGATCTCAAGAGTTAGGGTCTATATCCAAGACAGGTGCCAGTGACAGGCTCTTATACCTTCCTCAATAAACTGCAGATTATTAACAGTAAGTATGATACAAGGAGACTGCATTGCCCAAACTACAGTAATTAAAATGCAGCGTGGAATGTAGCATCAGAGGACTGCAAGTGTTTCCAAGGAGGATGTACTTTTTAAAGACTTTGCATGTACCAAGAAAAATGAGTCCGTATCTAGTACTCAGCTTTTACAAGGTATATCTCAACAATATTAACAGCAGAACAAAAAGTGTCATCATGACTCAGGGTTTTCTTTGGAGTTCCTTTCCTGAGGGTTGTACTGAGTTATTCTTTAAAGGGCTACATCTCACACCACGAAGTCACTCTGAAAGGGCACCCTGGGAAGTTCTGTGGCTTTTTTTCTCATTTGAATATTTGAATTCATGCAAATTGGACACTTTATTTCCCACAAATGTGCCTTTAATATTCCTGCTGCCTCTTAATTCCCTTCTGACTGGAAAGGAAGTCAGTCCTGAATAGTGTCTGAAGATGCCTGATGAGGCGTATATTTCATATGAGGCCATTGTAGGCACTTTAATGGTTTTCAAAGAATTAAATAAAATAAACTGGCTGGCTACAGGAGTTAGTCAGTTCAGAAAGTCAGTGTTTCACTGAGAGCCACCAGAAATGAACGAAGAAAGGGCATGTTTGTAAAATATGGTATTATGTTTAAGTTGAAATGTTTTTTAAAACTATAAACAAAGCCAACAAAACTATAAACAACAAACCAACAAAACCAAACAGAATTCCCCTTTCATACAGGTCTTTGTGCTGCTCTGCTGCTGCTCTTTTGTTTAGAGTCTTATCCAGAGCTCAGCTGTAGACTGCAAATTCAAAATGTGGCATCATGACCTGGTGTCGTCGTGTCCTCAGTGTGTGTTTTTGACCACTTTTAGACCAGCCCACAATGTTTTCCTCTGTGTGGTGATGCAGTTCTGTGGCCAGGGTAACGATGGGTGAGATTAGACCTGCTGTCCTGCCAGTCCCAGCTGCTCTCCTGGCCACGGGGAAAACCAAGCACCAAATAGCATTTTGAGCATGGTGCTCAAGGGGAGGGTGAAGCACCATTTAAGAAGTGCCTGCCCATCTGCAGGGGCTGTATGAGGAGTATAGGCTGTGTGGTTGTTGAATTTGTGAACGGGCTGGTTAGAAGTGGACTAGAATTCTGAGTACATACCTGACAACGTTATTCACAGAGGCTCTTTACTTACACCCCAATCCTATAAATATTTTCGTCCAGGAACCACCAAAGGAAAAGCTGAATGAATGCCACTGTGCTGTTTCTGATGCAGTTTGCTTTTTTATTGCATTCCATTTAATGAAACCTTATTCCTCCTGTTGTAATAAAGTATCATATTGTTGAACACATTCATACAGATACTTTTCAGTTTCTTAGCATGACACAAGGAGTTCCTCTCTGAAGTAAGTGTAAATTGAATTGTTCTAAATGAAGAAAATCAGTTCCTCTACATGAGCTCAGCACACAATGTATTCTCTTCAGACTTTCCATTTATGGTACCTGGTGGGTTTTTTTAAATCTTGGCATATGTAGGTCACAGAATAATTTGTGAGAGTAAGAATATAATTTTCCCAGGTTGAAATATAAAGCACTATCACAGGGGTTTGCCACCTTAGTAATGCTCATTCAAGAGATCACATTTCTGAATTTTAATATGAAGGCCATGTCCACTATGTGAAGCAAGGCCTCAGGTGGTGCATGGTCATATATGAACCATTTATTGATCTTTCCTAGTGGGATAAATTTTGACCATCAGAATTAATGAAGAGCAATCCAAATTTTAACTCAGTGTCTCATCTGTGCACCTAATTTTATTTTCAATATTACCACCAGTTTGAAGTCTGACTTGGTTTGATATTAACAACAAGTATTTGTATAGTAGTCTTCCTAATTAAAACAAAATGTCAACTTTTTGTGATTTTAGTTTTTAATTTAAAGTTCTGTTCTACAGGAAATGCTTTAATTTAAAAAAATCTCTTGGGGGAAATTTATTTATTTTGTGACTTCCAAGTAAATTATTGTATTTGAAATAAACAAGCTATGCAATGGAACTATATTGTGGCAAGTGTAGGAAATGGAAGTTGGACTGCAGAGCTGCTGTCTCTAGTCCTGACCAAAGGGCATCTCTCCAGATGGGCTACTGCAGACTCCATAGCTCTATAGCTGTGAGGCTGGAGACTTTAGGACTTCCTTGCTTTGCTGCCAAGAAACTGCAGGGATTAGATAGGGAGCCTGTAGTTTTCTCACTTTTGTGGGCAATTTTCAAATATTGGAACTGGGACTGCTTAGCTTGGAGAAGAGAAGGTGCAGGAAAATTTTGTCTACAAATATTTGATGGAGGAGACTAAACAAGAGTTGGACTTCTCTCAGTAGTGTCCAGTGAGAGGACAAGAGGTGATGGGCATCAACGGAATTACAGGAAATTCTGTTTAACCATGAGAAAAACAATTGTTCAGTGTGAGGGTGGTCAAACAGTGGCACGAGCTGCCCAGAGAGGATGTTTCTACCACTGAGATGTTAAAAAAACCCCAGATGGACACAGCCCTGAGCAGCCTGCTTTCACTGACTCTGCTTTGAGCAGAGATGGAGAGGTGCCTTCCCCTTCCATAATTCTGTGATTCTGTGAGACTGGAGGGAAGCTCAGCTCCTCCTCAACCATTCCCAGCTGGGGATGCTGCAGGAAGAGGAATCGTTTTTAATCTGAGAGCTGATGTTCAGCTTTCATAGCCATTCCAGCAGTGATAAAGATGATGCAGTTATGTTGCTTGCATGAGGATTTTGAAGTAGGCATCAGAGCCTTAAGTGTTAGATCTCTTTTTCTCTGGGGGATGTTCTGAAGTTCCCAATGGTTCTGCATTAAAACAGAACAAATAGTTGAAATACTGGCACCAGACAGGTCAATGGCAAAATTCCCAGTAACTTCAATGGTTCCAAGAATTCACCAAAGACAAGGTATTTGTAATAGCAATGCATTTGTGTTATATCTGAACCTTGTTTACAACCTTTTGGAGTACTTATCTTTGACAAACAATCTTTACAGAGCATCTGAGTTTCTAACTGCCCAGATGCAGAGCCTTTTGCAAGTGGTTACTGAGGATTGTATTTAAAAATTAAACAATGCCATTCGGGGTGGGACTGTATTTATAGCTATGCACCAAGCATTAAAATTATTACAAACTTTTCCGTTTCTACTAAGAGACTTACGTAAGCAGCTTGAGAAATCTGAAAGACACCTCCAATATAATCCTGACAGCTGTATTAATGTTTTTATTTTTATATCTGTAATATTAACAACTGGTCAATATTACATCTTAATAAACAAGGGGGGAGAATATATATTTAAATAATATCTTGAAAAATTCATTCTTTGTTTTCTCTGATTTCATGCCCGGCATTATTATACTAGGTTCTTGCACTAAGTGTTTCTGGTGAGATTAGCTGTGTTTTCAAACTGAAGGTTTAGAGATGCAGGATTTGCATATATATGACCATTGCATGTGCAGTGATAGTGCACATGTGCATTCATCACAAGCAGTTCAATACAGTGTAAAAGCCTGTATTAACTGGGAACATCCTTTGCATTTCAGTATCTTCAGGTCCTAAAAGTGGGGTGCTCAATTTGTGTCAAGAGCTGAAAAGTAACATAATCCAAGCATCATCCATTTGTACTCTACACTGAAAATTGTCAAACACATGCTAGACAAAGCTGCAGAGAGGATCCTTATCTGGAAAATAACAATATTAATCTTGTTTTCTACTATTTTAATTTTGTGACAATTTATTGCCAAGAAAATTATTAGGAAATAGTTAAGAATAATTGGCATTAGAAGAAATAAAAACTCTGTAAATATTAAAAAAAATGCACACACGGTGAAGCTCAGAAAGAGTAGAAGTTTAGTCACAATATTTGTTTCTTGCTTTAACACAGTGAGATCATCTGTGGCCTCTCAGAGCAGCCACAGTGGGTTGTGTCCACAACCCTAGTGCAGTCTGGTCCCTTGCCCCCACAGCTTCTCCAGCCTGGGCAGAGCAGCCAAGCCATTTCATCCCTCTTGTCATTGTCTATGTCATTTCAGGAACAGAAAGAGGCTTAGTCACAAGCCAAATCAAGCACTTTCTTTTCCACTTCCAGATATGTACTGTTTAGAAAATTTTTCATTAAATTACTTGTTTGCACCTTATTCAAAGAATTAATTCTGGATTGGAATATGTTTAGTCTTTCCCTTTTCGTGTGCCACATGTCCTTGAGATGTGTTCGTAACACTCATTTTGTGGTTTGGAGTGGTGGGGAGATATATTTTGATGGATATTTTCTTGAGCAAGGTATTGAACATCCATAATAATTCTTCACAGTAATTAGATTTAGCCATTTATAAAGAACAAAGCAGAGGATTAAGTTCCTAGCTGATTTGTCTTCTCTTTAGTAGCTTCTAAGATATTTTTCCACTCCAAGTTTTAAAAACAGCCCACAACCCACCCATGTTCTCTAAGTAATATCTGTAATGTTGTTCCTTACAAAGAGTGACAATGCCAGCAGTTGTTCCTTGGCTGTGTTCCCAGCAAGTATAATTTAACAGGTGAGAAATAAAGTATGTGACTGAGACAGCAGTGCGATACTCTAAATTTAGATGATGTTGAGGGCTTTTTTTGTAAATTGTAATCATTCTTCTGTTTTTCCTTGGAAGGCATGGAGAGTCCTAGTGTCATCTTTATTAAAAATAAAGAATGTTTTGGAGTTGGAATGAAAAAAAAGTCCTATCTTTTTGCAAGTCGTTATAAATCAAAGAGCAGTTTTTTGGGGGTTGTTTGTTTCACAGCCTTCTTATGAAAGGCAACTGTTCTGGAGCTAGTGTTAAGAAAGATAGCTAGGAGCCAGGGTGTTACTGTAAGTGATACTTACAGATCATACTTGATTAAATTCCCATTTTAGCTACCTGAAGAGTTCATTTCTGCTCTAAAAGATGTCTGGTGGAGGATAGCAGAGACATTTAGTTTTCCACCTTGACTCAGCTCAAATAGATCCAAGAACACTAGATCTGCCCAGTAAGTTCTGGAAAAAATTGCTACCNAAGTCACTGGCTGTGTGCTTGGATTCTGTGTTGATTCTTGATTTTCCCAAGTTCTCTTTTGGAAAAGAAGAATCTGGAAAAGCTCAGTGTCTCTTGTGATATATTGATAAATGGGCAGCATCTGCCTAGTAGGTATCTACAGAGAAATGCACTGAGGTTATGCTGACTGTAGGAAACCTTTTTTGGGTGCTCCTTACACAGAGTGACCCCAGGAGTTCAGATAATTTTCCATGAAGATGAAAGGTTCCTTTTATTTGAAAAGGCACATTTTGAGGCACAGAAGAAGACTCTGTTGTAGGACTCTGAACCTGCATTCCTAAATAGGCAACAAGACCACTCACTCTCAGAGCAAAACTTGATATTAAGACAAAAGGACTTACAGTCTTAAACCTTGTAGGGACGTTTGGAAGTCTTATGCACTGATTCTATGGTCAAGAGTAATTCTACAGCTGCTATGGTTATCAGATTTTTCCATAATATTAATAAAGTCTGTTCATAAAAAGAAAATTATAATTGTTTTCCAAGACTGCCAGAATCTATCTTATATTATGTAAAATGCTATCTGATCCTATATATAAGATGTTATTTGTCATCGTGTTGAAGAGGAAGTCAAGACACCAATATCCAACATCACTATCCCAGTTCTATTACAGTGAAAAATGGAATGTAGTTCTTTGTGAGGTGTATCTGTTAATTTCCAAAGGCCTTTTGTTGCAGAACTAGGAAATAAAAAGAGTCTCTAAAGGATTTCTCCCTAAACTTGTTTAATGTGTCTGCATTTTGTTAATTTATTTGGAAGGGAGTTTTTAAAGCCAAGTATTATTACACTATAATGTGCAATATTGAGCTTCTTTGATTAAAGATATGTTATTACTTGGAGCCTATTAAAAAAGAATTAAGCATCTCAGCCTTGGAATTTGAATTGAAATATGTAATGATCCATGTATTCTGTGCTCTGAGTAGCCTGTCAATCGATATGGATTTCAATATTCTTATATTTTAATAGCTCTCTTTCTTACCTTTTGTTAACATTTGTCATTTTGATGGTCTCCATAGCTATCTTAAAACCAAAGTACCTTCTCAAAATTTTATGTTGAGTATAATAATAAAATTCAAACAACAGGAAGTCATAAAAATGATATTCATGTTTTCTTTCAATTTTAATGAGATGAAGTTTGATTTTTTTTTCACCACTATCTCTTTACTTCAGGAGTGATCCCAATGGTTTCAGTAAGAGTGCTTGGAGAGCAGGTTACTATTCAGTGTCAATAAAATAGAGAATATAGCCTCAGAATGCATCTATTTCCCAGTATTATGTATTCTTATTGTAGCATCTTTAAAAACAGGGAGAGAAAAAAGGTATAACAAAACTCTATGATTCTAAATAAACTTCCCTTTATATTCTTGGACAAGTTAATGGATAACAGAGAAGTTGATCACTCAGACAGTGTTTTCAGTATTGGCCATCTGTAAAGCTCTGGTCCTAAAGCCTCAAACTTTACTGAGAGTTTTATCTAATACTTAAGAGATTTTGCTCAACTGATGTCTTGCAGATCATTTTGTTCTGAATACCTTGAATCACATAAAGAGAAAAAACTACACACTTATTCTCAAGAGGCTTCTTTTAATTTAGTGAAAAAATAGGTGTTTTAGCAAAAGGGTTTTACAGGAGTAAGAACCAACCAAGGAAAAGTATGACACTAAAGTACCCATTACATGACAGCCTACAAATTAGTGAAATGTCACCCAACGGTTTGAAGTTACCAACAAGAGAAAGAAAAGAATAAAGGAAGAAAAAGGGAAGAAAGGAGTAAAAAGAGAGGGAGAGAAAAATAGTTAGTTACCACCAAGAATTCACATGGAGCTTCCAGGGAAGAAGACAGGACCAAATGAATGAAACTCTGTGCCAGTATTTATATAGTTTGGCCAGTGTGGCCACTGGTCTCAGGTGGGACAACCAGTTCACTGACCACTCACTGTCCTTCTAGCTGGAGCAAGAAGTAAGTCAGCTAATCAGAGGCTTCAGAGGGTGTGGTGTGGGCGGGCTACCAGTTAGGCCTTATTTAAATGACATCCCAGCTGTGTGACTCCCCTGCCATGTGTGCTCCATGATGGCTGCAGACCATGTGCCTCCTGTCACTGCCATGAGGCTGCAGGCCTGACTGTGACCCCTCCTCCAACACACACAGAAACAAGGTGGTTGATCTGACACAATAATTAAACAATCTAGTGAGATATGAATCCAGTCTCTCACACTGTCTTACTTAAAAGGAAAGAAACAGCTGGTTTAGTTGCAGACGTTGAGTTGTTCTTTCTGTGGTAGCAGATTACTCAGTCTAACATATCAACTACTAAATAGTTATACAATTAATCACAATTACTGAATTTATGTATAAGTAGAAATATATGGTTTAACATTTCATAAACCTTCAGCTGAATTTCTAGTTCAGTATAGTTCTTTATCTACAATACCTGGTTAAATGTCAGGCTGAGAAGGAGGCTGGATCAGCTCTAAACTAATCTGTGGATATCTTGGCAATGGTTCTCTATTGCCTTCAACCCCAAAGTAATAAATTTGGAGATGCTGCAGTTTCATGAAAGCTACTTTATTGGAGAAGGAGAAAGGACCTGAGGCTTTGAAAATACATGGGTAGACACTACTCTGGATTTTGACTGTGATGGTCAATGTCAGGGATTATTTTTATCAGTGGTGGGAGAACTGTGTTGTAAGCAGCTTCACCAATCTTTGCTCTGACCATTGCAGCTTCCTGTAAGTGGTTACCCCTTATTAACTAGCAGGACAATGGCATGTTTTCTTGAAAAGGAACAGAGAAAATTAGTCTGCCTGTTGACACTTCACAGGTTTGCCTGGAAGGAAAGCAGAGTGTAACCATGTCTTCTCTGCACTGCTGACAATGAAGGGTTGAGATCTGTACTTTTACAGAAACTGGCTGTGACAATATAGTGAGCTGGTTTATTGACCTTGATACTCTTCCTGCTGAATGATCTTGTCTTATTATAAACTTCTAAGTCTTACATCTACAGAATTCTGTTGTTGTGCAATTAGGTTTTGTACTCAGTCATGTAAGTAAGTACTGTATAACCATTACCTGCATTAAATGCCACATCTATAATCTATGGTGGGTATCTGACCCACCAAGAGGGTTCATCTGGCCTCTTGTCTGCTACTGACTTCCTTGTAAAGGTCTCCCCAAAATGGGCAGGTCTGAAATTATGTTCTTGTCTACAAAGCTTTTGGGAAAGAAACTTGACTGTTGTGCTTACAGAGATCAGCTGCTCACTTTACACACATGTCATCAGATCACTTGTTGTCCTAGTTTTGGCCAGAACCTTTGTGTTATTTGATAATATCTCATGTAATTGCCATGGGCAGGGGAAAGTGACTCTCTCTGACTTCTAAGAAGAAGGGTGTGGCTTCTGGTCAAAAAACGTGGTGGCATTTTCTGCCATTGTTCATTGTCTCAGAGTCTGCAGTGAGCATTTTTGCATGTCAATCACCCTTTCTTTGTATATTTTTGTTATTAATATTTTTGCTGTTACTGTTTGTTTTATCTCACTGCTGTTTCCAGTCAATTTTTCTTATCTCAACATATGATCTTCATTTTTATTGCCTCCAATTCTGAACTCCATCCTGCCAGAGTGGGAAGCAGGAGGGGAAGCGGGAACAGAGCAAGGGGTGTCTGGTTTGGGAGAGTCTTGGTCAGGGCACTGAATTGGGGAGCATCATTCCTAAACAATGACACATCATGGCAGGAACTTTAGGCTAAGATATATGCCATGGCAAGGAGTTTGAGCATTGCTGGCTTTTCACCATCAGTGGCTTCTTCACAAGGTCTCCTGGTTTCTTCACAATTCGTATATTTAATGTCACAGCTCACCACAGATATGAGTTGGGAAAATAAACATTCATAGAGTTTTTCATATAACACAGAGAAAGCCAAACTGTCAAAGGAAAGGTTAAACAGAACTTTACCTGAAATTGCAAACATCAGTATGATAAGTAGTTCCAAAATAAAGCAATATGAGAGATAAAGTGGTCTATCCATGAAAGAAATATGCAATCTAGTCACAGCAAGCAAGAGTGAGAAAAACAAACATTTAATACACAGAGGATTCAAAGTTCCTCCTTAGAAATTACTGGCAACTTGTCTCACCTCTTAGGAGGAAGAGTAATGCTGTTTAGGGTCTGAGTTTCAGGAAAGATCCTGATGCCTGTGCAGGTGAGAGTTTCTGCACAAGCATGTTCATTGACAGAAGAATGTGATATAAAGCTGTTTACTCTGGCTAGTTATTTGTGCACAGATTTGTTTTCCCAGTCTAGATATTGGAAGATGTCAGCTAATCTCTTAGTCTTCACATCTCCAGTCTGAGGTTTTCCTGTCATTTTATGACACGACAAACAACACGGCTGTGGGGACTCAGACTCCCCCAGTTGGTCAAGCCTATGCTGGCTCCTGTCCTGGGGATGGGCATGCTGTCTCTACTCCTCAAGAGTGCTGCCAACAGCATTGATTCCAGGCCTGCTATCCACTGGAAAGGAAAAGTGGAGCTGACAGGGGTTTGTAGGCTGAAAAACTGCATAGATTTCCTGTGGCTATGCATGCTGTGAAGAAAGAGGGAGGAATTTGAGGGTGTATGTTTTGATGGTCAGCTTTAAGGTGTAAAGAAACATTAAAAATATATATAGTTTTATTGAAGGTCTCCAGTCTGACTTTCCAGCATGTGATTTGAGGATGGTGATGTTTTCAGAATGTCAATCCGCAATGAATCGATACTGGAGTAAAAACCCACTAATATCACTCCTATAACAAGGGAAGGAGTGGTTAAGTGACAGAGGAGTGAAAGTGGCTGCAGGCCAGCTCTCTTAGGATGTGGATGTTCACCTGGTCCCGTGGTGGAGAAGTATTTGAAGGGCTGAACCTGGTCCCATTGTGGAAGCAGCTGATGGGACATGTCGTAGTGGAGCAGTGGTGAAGTTTGTAATGACCACGAGTTTATGAATATTTCAGTTGTACCTTTTCTATCAGCTTCATATTTTCCTTCTGTAGGAATAAACAACCCAAATGTTTCTGTGTATCAAGGCAGATCAGCTGCAGTTAGGAATGCCTTCTGCACCAATAGCTACAATTAAAGCAGTTTCTTTGCATCGGTAGGAATGTCTGAGAAGTGTCATCTTTTGCTTAAATTTATAACAGTTTATTTTATCTTTATAGACGTAAAAGATGTATTGAGAAAGTTGATGCTAGAGTTATAAAGCAGACAGAAACCTCATTAAATGCTTGGCAGCAATACCTCAAAACCAGATCTATCAGGGAGCTCAAGGGGCAGGCATGTAGATAGCAATTCTCAAGGACAAGCCAACCACTCATCTCTTTTAGGGGGTTCTTCTGGGAGATGTCACTGTCCATATTCACCAAAGTCTTCCACCGGGCCCCATTCCCACCCGTAACTCTCAACCCACTGAGGGGAAACAGGCTTCTGCAAAGGGACCCTGTGTTTTCTCTCTGCTTCATTGAGCTCCACAGTTGCCTTCCTGTGCCTGGTGCCCACAGCCCCTTGTTTAAATTGCTGGTGAGTTTTTAGCTGCTGAAGTGCATGATGTTCTTGGAGCAGGGCACCAAGCTCTGTCTGGGAAGGTCAAGCTCTTTGCCTTGCTCTGCCAGCAATCTCTCCATCCAGTGCTCCCATTTCCCTCATGCTTTTGTTTCTTCCCTTAGTTTGACAACTCAGAGACTAAAGTGCTTCTAAAAACCTGGTTATTGTAGACCATCCTAAAGGGTCCTTGGAGCTATGGAAACCTGGGCCTTTAGGAGCTATGAAAACACCCCAAATAACTATTTTTCCAGCTGCAACTGAAAAAAAGCACAAGTGACAAATGCTTTTGTTAAGGTGACTGATTTTCATGCTTGAAAAATAGTGGACTGGTGAGCCAATACACTCTCCTTGGGAGAGCTACTGTCTACTGGCTGTCAGCTGTCAGCCATCAATCAAAAAAAAAAAGGACAACAGCTTTACCAGCTTTGTACTGCACAGTCTTGCACATTCTCTGCAAAGGAGGAAAGTTATAAATAGTTATAAATGGGATGCTGAGGTCAACCTTATGATCAGGACCCAGTAGGAGATTCCTTTTTCGTAAGCCAGCTTTTTGGATGTGAACTGCTGGTACCTGGGACCTATATTGTGCTGGGTACTGTGTCCTGTTCTGGAAAGCCAACATGATGCTGGTGACTGGCTCCAGCCACAAGTGATTTTCTATAGGCCATAGGAACAGAATATAAAACTATGGAAAATGGGGAATGTCACTTATAATTTTTTTTACTGTAATTAATCATCAACTGATATACACCTCAGCTTCAGTTTAGCTACTGTCCACAGGCTTTGAAGGTGCTTATCAGGTTGCACTCTTCATGCTTTCATATGTCGTTATTTGATCCCTTTCATTACTACAGCTGGTTTACCTCAAAATAATCGATAATAAAGCATGGTTCAAGTTGTTTTTTTCTTTTTACAAATCCCCTCTTCCCAATTGAAAGTGATAACCCAGAGCAGATTTATTATTAATTTGTGCAAAGAATCTTAAGAACGACACTTACTTTAGACACTAATCCAAAAAGCTTACAGTTCATTTTATCCAGACACCTTACATATGTGATTCTTATTTCTTGCCCATCACATTTAGTTTTTATGACCTTCATGCAATGATTAAGCCATGTTTGTAAAGCTGTCACAGATTTGGCCCATCATGACTTCTCTGAGTTCTCTTTGTAGAGTGTTTTATTTTATGTGTCTGGTTTTGGTAATTTTTTCATAGTTACTGTGGATAAGGAAAATGAAATTAGGCAACCTAGAAACACTTGGGTAATATTGTATTCAGAAACAGTGATATATCTGAATACCTTGCAGGTTGCTCTTCTGTTACAGTGTCTGTCTACAGACATGGTTCATTTAAGATTGCTATGAAACTGGAAATGTCTTAAAGGTGGTTAACTAACACACTTTTCAGAGCAAAGAGAGACCAAATACAAATGTATTTGCTTCATCAGAATAAGGAATGAAAACCTGGAAATCCAGAGAGTTGGTTTTGCTTGAACATTGTAAATATGCAAATGGTAAGACTTGGAAATAGAGGGAAGAAAGATAGGAAATAATCTTCATGGCTCTGACTCTGAAGGAGAAATCTTCCCTTAAATTCGCTATTCTTTTTTGATTCTCAGCTCAGTGTAAGAAGCTGGTAACAATAGTGGAATGGCTAGGTAGTAATAACTATTAATAAATATGATAGTTGCAATAATGTCTAATTGCCCTTGGTGTGTGTTTAATGAACTCCTATTGTACAAATGCAATTGAAAGAAATATGTCTTGTACAAGAAGTATCAAAAATATAAATGCAGCAGCAGCTCTCAAGAATTGCTCCGATGCACAGGTTAATGTTGGAAAATCTTAAAAAACCTCAGAGTATTGTGGGGTTTGTTATTGTTGTTTTCTCCTTTGTTTTTGTTTTTGGGTTTTTTTTTCCTTCCTTCAGTATTTTGGTTGGGAAATTCACACTTGAATCAGAAGGGAAAGTTACACAGTGAGCGTTAAATTCCAAACTTCAGGATTTACGAGGCTGAGCTATGCCACAGACACTTCCCCACATGGTTAAACACTTCTGTGAATCCTAATAGGTCAGTGC
Organism: Sakesphorus luctuosus; assembly: GCA_013396695.1. NCBI lineage: Eukaryota > Metazoa > Chordata > Aves > Passeriformes > Thamnophilidae > Sakesphorus > Sakesphorus luctuosus. The sequence continues at coordinate 500,548 of VWZD01000039.1, read as the reverse complement.
CAGTGTTGCAGGAACTCCTCTGAAGCATGTTGAAAATGTCCTGTCTCCTTCATCACTCAAAACATTTGTAGTGTATTTCTCTTGCAGCTAAAAACTGTTTGCTTTCCCAAGATACATTGTTGTACTTCCCAGAACCTGCTCTCTGTTTACTGAAACTAAGCGGTCCAGGGGAATGAGCGCTCAATGTGATGGGCAACATATGGGATCAAGTGAGACATCCAATGAATGTGGATGCAGTAAAAGCTGTTCTTTTGCTCAGAGTGAATGTTAATGTTGTTTGCACAGTTCATGAATAAACTCACTCAGAACATGAAGTTCTCAGGAGAAAAAAAAACAACCTTTCCTATTAAAGAAATATGCCCATGTTGCTGTTGAATCAGAAGTCAGCAGTAGCAGCAACAGTTGCTGACAGTAAAATGATTAAAAAAAAATCGTGGCTTTTTTTTTTGTCTGTACCATCAGTACAAATTCCCAAAGATATCAATGCAGAAGTATTCTAGCTTTGTATGCTGCCAGTATCCTGTCCAAGCTCACAGGATCAGGATATCAGCCAGCTCAGATCTCAGTTTGTGTCAAGACTTGTTGACTTTCCTGGATTCAGTTCAGGGCTTTCCTGGACACACCATATGCCCAAATTTTCCTTCTATGTGTAGCAGGAGAATGAGACATACCACACAGCATTGTGCCAATATGCAGCACACCAGCAAAGCTCGAACATGCATACCAACCAATCTATGTGAACTCATTTCTGGCCACTGTGACATTTTGTCTATGAAGGTCTCCCATAAAAACATCCTTGACCTGCTCAGCCCTTCCTTTTTTTTTTTTTTTTTTTTTTTTTTTTTTTTTGTGATGTGGAAATAATGAATGATCTCTCCTTTCTGATCAACAGCAAGGGTGTCTCTCACAATGATATATCTGTGCATTTAATACTTGAAGAAAAATATATTTGGTATGTAATTTGGATTGTGGTGCAAAACACCTGTAATCTAGAGCTGGTGAAGCTTTTGCTATCGTAGAGCTTTGGTCAGAGGTCAGACCCCGCAGCTCTGGGGAAGCCACTGCATGCAAGTTCACATCAGTGCTCTTTTCAATTGCTCTGGACTGGGGTGGCAGAGATGCAAATCTCATGAGCTCTCACAAAGGTGAGTTTTGAGGATGTTTGAGAGTCCTGCTTCAGTTTTACAGTGGACAAGGTTTCTGAACACCCTAAAATTCAATCCATAATTGTGACATGGATGAAGGGGTTTGGGTGGATTTTATCACTTCCTGGTCATGCTGGTTGCAACACAATGGCTCTGGCCCTGCTGTGCTTTGGTTCCCATCTCGCAGGTGCACCCTCAAAGCTTTGCAGGCAGTGCATGTGATCTGCTTTCCTATCAAACTCCAGAAGAAGGTAAGAATCATAAAGATGTAACAGCTTACTGTCATCTCTTAAAATGATGATCGTTTATAAATGCTGAATTTTCGTTTAACTCCGTTGCCCACTCTTCTTCCAGGTGTAAGCGTTATTGGTCATTTTCTGTCCAAAAACTGCCTTTAGAGAGCACACCGGGGTCTTGTGGTCTAAAACCTTGAACTGCAAAGTATTAACACTAAATCAAATCTCTGAGATTTCAAGTCATATCCACTGTGATAAAAATACATTTATGTAAACTCTGTTGCGTATAAATTCATTATGATGAACACACAGCCTTATTTTCATTCTCTAAAAAGAAACAGTTGAAGTTGGAAGTATCAAAGAAGAATGAGCTTCTAGAGCTATAATTTACAGGAAAAACATGCTTCATAATGAATGGGAGATAAAAGCTGCCTTGAACAGCTTACAGCCTAAACAGATGGATAATATAGCCACAGACAAGCTCAATCATTCAGTAAAGGGCCAAAAAAAGCATTTTTATTAAATGTGAATTTGATTTTACTCAGTGTATTTTTCTGTTACCAAACCATTCAAATGTGGGTGTTCTGTCCCCGTTTCTGGATTATAGAGGAAGGCAAGTTTTTCTAAACAGGCTGCATCAATCCAGGCATTCCAGCTAAAATTCTCAGCATAAAGTCATGCAAAATGCTGGAAATAATTCATTATTAGACACATCCTTTACCATTTCTGAAGCAAAGCAATGGACAGGAACAGGCACACTGCATAGCATTTTAGTGATGTTTTTATTACACAGAAAGAAAATATATGAATAATTCTTAGTTGAAGGAAATGCTCACATTAATGTAGTTAACTTCTAATTTATTGCCAAAATTTATTTGCTGTTAGGTGTCATTGACTGTGTTGACCGATGCCTCAGATTATTTTTTAAGGAACAATTTTATAGTTGAAAAGACCACATATTACCTAGACATTTATAAAGTTTAAATGTCTTAAGCGAACAATATGTGATTGCACAGCCAAAAGTGAAAACATTATGGCTTGCTAGAAGAACTCATAACTCTAATACATGGTTGTGAAATTGGGCTCACAACAATAAAAACACAGCTTATGTCAGCACACTCTCTGTAATGAGGCTGCAATTGTAAGAGAAATCTCTGTGCTTCATCTTACCTAGGTGCTCAGCTTTATGCCTGTTCCCTGATTGTTCTGATTTCATGCAGTCACACTATGAAGCTTTTGTATGAATATTTAATACTACAATTTGCATTACACTGGTGCAATTGTGTAAGGGACTGTACAAACCACATAGTAAGAGCCAGTCTTTCTGCAATGAGTTTAAAATTTAAATTGACAAGAAGACAGAGTGAGAGCGGAAAGACAAGTAGACAGAAGGAAAGAAGCTTACCTACAGTTTCCCTGAAATTATGTGGCACAGAGAGAGACAGGACTTCTGAGCCTTGTGTCCTATTCATTTCCTCTCTAGGAATCTTATTCATGTCTTTGGGTTGTGATAACAACATTAAACACTCTTGATAATTTACATCATTACTCATTAGATATTAGCTCTTTCAAAATGGTTGTGTCTGTTCATGTTACAAGGAACATCTCATCACCAGCAGAAGCAATGAAAATATTTCATTCACAAAAGGAAACCCACAAAAGAGCCCATTTTAAAGCCACAGGACTATCATATTTTCTCCTGATTTGTGGGGTTTTGTTTATAATCTAACCCACTTTAGCTCCCACTTTTTTTGCCTTATCTTCTGCTCAACTACCAGTATACAGTGACACCTGCAATTTCACAGCAAGGCTAGGAACCCACTGAAAAATTTAACACTTTTTATATAGATGAAACCGATAATGACATCAGTGGTTTCTATGCTGAAGTGATAATCTTTTCTTCACTCCTTTTTAATCAGCATCATTCATCTATGTCATCATGAGTGCGAGTACTACCTTCAAGAGCAAATTTATTTTGGGAACTAGGTATAGAAATTTGTAATTTGCTATTCCCAGTCCATATTTTATTAATGGTTTTGATGTTGCCAGTTATTACTTCAATAACCTTCCATTCAAGCAGTTAAAATGCAGATGATATATTTGTCTCATAATGGTTCTTCATCAATTAATTGGCAAGGCTGGAGATGCTTTGAGCCAAATGATAGCCAAATGCTCTGATGAGCTGTGAGAAGCACTTGTTTGTGATGTATATGAAGAAAAGTCAATTCAAAGCCGTGTTTTTAAATGAAAAAGCACATCAGGACTGAACTTCACAGTGATATAGACACGGTAGTTTATACACTATTTAATTTTCTTCTGTGCATCCTGGTATTTCTACAGTGTATTCAGACTAAGGAAATAGAGTAGAAGGTAGAAAGTAGAATAAAATAGAATAGCATATTTCAGTTAGAAGGGACCTAAACTGATCATCTAGTCCAACTGCCTGGCCAGTGCAAGGCTGATCAAAAATTAAATCATATTATTATGCTTTAACATAATTTTACTATTATATTATGCAGAAAGTTTCCTAGAGAGGTGGTTGATGCCCCAAGCCTGTTGATGTTTAAGGGGCATTTTGAAAATATGCTTAATAACTTATTATAGAGTTACACATCCTTGCAGAAAAGCATGAATGCTTTTGATGGTATGCATGGATGGATGTAGCTGTCTGTCTATCAATCTATATCTCTGTGCACTTGAGGATTTTAAGGCTCTTTCCTAAAGGACATGATCACATAAAACTTGTTACCAACAGCAAAGGTAGAGCTTGGTGCATATGCAACAGTACGTATGCAACATGTGGGTAGATCTAATCCTTCCCACTAGAAGACAATGATACAAATGTTTTGTATTGCTATTTCTGTATATTGCTTTCTCATATATATTTACACCTGTACATGTCTTTCTATATATATAAAAGGAAGTTCTTCAGGAAGGCTTCTCAAAGTTCAATCTACGGCTGCAGGCTGTCTTTCAGTAGAGGAGTGGAGTTGTATTTATTGTTTATGCAACTAAAGAAATTTTATGATCCATCCCCATGGTTCTTTTCTGTTAGCCATGTAGCCTCTAGAAGGATGATGTTTACATCCTTTGGCCTGAATTTTTACATTTCTTACTCATTTTCTTAGCCACACTTTTAAAATACGTAAGAAACAAAGTTGTGCTTCTTTATAGTAAAGTCCTACCAGATAGTTCTAAAACTACCTACACGCACACACACAAAGATCAGTGTTTAAGCTGAAAAATCAATCATATATGTCAAGGCAGAAAAACTACTACAGGAATTTTCATTTTAAAGAATCTCTAAAAATGTGATATGAAAAATATAAGTTGTGTCCTGCTCTAGGAGAAGGTGCCTAAATTATTGGTCTATACTTGCCTTTTATATATATTATTATAACCAATTCTGCATACCAAGTGAATAGTACTATCATCTCCAGGAGAAAAAAATAAAAAAAAAAATAGAAAGCCCAACAACAACAGACACTTCCTAATCATCTTGCTTGAAGAGATATGCTAGCTGTGAGCCAACAGTGTGTGTGGAGAGAGATAATTAGAAGAAAAGCAGAGATTAAACAAGAAAATTTAATTTATGTGTGAAAAGGCAAACACTCTAAGATAAATGTTTAATCCAGACTATTTAACTGTTTCATTGTTCAGTTTGCTAGTTGAAATGGATCTGAATGTAAAGAAACAGAAGCTCATGGTCTCTTTGTGCTTTTCTAACTGGATCCACTTGCCTCTTGTGTTGTTTTGGGATGATAAACTCTGAAAGGTAAGGCTCATTTTCCTCACTTTCCTGCAACATTAGATGAGGTCTTTTGAATGCCAGTAGAGAAATGCATATGAGTATTTGTAAAGATGCAGATAGTTATAGTTCAACCCATTATCAGTACACTGGTCAGCAAGTAATTTTTTCCAGGAAAATCAGATTCTGAAGTGGAAAACCAACCAGAGAAGAGTCTTGGAAGATGTGATATGAAGTGCCTTTGGAGAGACTGATGGTCGCAGGAGAATCCAAATCCAGTAAGGCTTTGTACTCCTTGGCTATTGAACTTAATTCCTAGTCTTGACCTCATAAATATTTTAAATATTTTGCAAGAAAGATACTTCTGAAGTTTCAGGGGGATGGAAAAGTTGAAGCTAAAGTGTGAATATTCTACTGCTTCTGGATAGCCATAGGGTGTGAATTGTGGAAACTTATCTGTGCTGTCACCATGCCAGTTGCTGTTCAAAGCCTATCCAAGGATTGGGGTGCTTCCCTTGAAACTGCTGCCAGATGGACAAGAGAGACAGGTAAGCACTGGCCACAGAAGATACCACTGAGCCAGAGAGAGATAGCTTTGGAATTCTAATTAGCTAAATGGCTCTTTACTAGATAACTCCATTGCCAAAGAATTAATAAAAAAAAAAACAAGCTGAAAAGTGTCAAATTAATCCTAAGATTTATCTCTACAATATAGTAGCAACACAATGTCTTGGGTTTTATGTATCTTCCAACTTCTATTACCTGACTGAAGACTGATTCTTAATCTGCCATGCCAAGACTGATTTACATCCTTCTGTAAAAATCTGAGAAAATCCAGTAGCCAAAAAATACACCCATAAAATTCAAACACACTGAGAGCACAAAAATACTTGCAAAACTCAGGGAAATTCAGGATGTTCAGGACACATGGGGCCTTGTAGGTTTGGGACCTGAGGCTCATGTAGTTCCTGTACAGGTTCCACTGTTTTTCCTGACTGTCCCACTTCTGTGTGACATTATTGACCAGGTCATGATTTACAACAGTGTAATCAAATTGAGAAGCCAGACCCTAGCAGGGTAAAAACACAAAGGACTCTGACTAGCTCTGAAACTCAGCATACCTAGTACTTTACTGTTTGAGTTATTAGAATATTTATTGGGAAAGGGAAGACATTAACTAAAACTGTAATTTTAGAATATAATAGGTGTGAATTTAAAGTCTGTCTGGAACAAAACTATCATCGTTCTCCTGTCTGGTCTTGTTAAGCTACTAGTGAAGTAAAAAAACATTGAATTCGAGGGGGTTTAAGTTTGGTATTTTCCCCCTCTAATTTAATTGAAGAAATCTATTTCTAAGGCCCGTTTATGACATGCTGCACTGAAACAATTCAAAACTGGAGGGGAAAACAATATGATGAGGATGTATAGAATTGCGTAATTTTTATCCCCTGGCAAGGGAAGGGTAACTCGTTCAGCCCCAGATGCTGCAAGGGGAGGTCTGCTCTCAATCAAAGGAATCTCACCAGGATGTCAGTCTTATCTGAGGGTGGTTGCTTGTAGTCATGGTAGAAGGTTTAGGGATTTCTTGGTTTAGGTGAATTAAAAGTGAAACAAGTGGATACAGGACTCATCAGGGCTGAGTGATGGGAGAGTGACAGGAGTGTATTGCTACATATGTTAACAATTAGCATCACATATATTTGGCCAAACTTCGGGAAGGAAGATTTGGGCAGGGCTCTCCCCACATGGGTGTGCCCTTCCAGCCTGCGCAGTGGATTTTTTAGGTGAGGCACAGCGTGCGCAGAACTGGCCCCACCCTTTAACTCCGGAGGTCCATTTGCTACAGCCAAGTCAGCTTGGACAGTGACAGTGAAGTCCTCGGGACTGTCACAGCACCCGGTACTAACCGGGGCTGACCCTGCTGAGCATCTGAGATCTGACAGGATGGGATGGCAGGGAGGCATTTAACTGGCAGGGGACGGTCCCCACTGAGACTCCAACTCAGGTCCTTGGGATTCGGAGTCCAGAGTGCTCTTCATTACGCCACAAGACCGCCCCAAAGCATCACATGTAATTTCAGGTAAAAGAAAAGATGGACAAGCAAGAGCTGTTAAAAATCAGTAGTGATCCCAGATTCACTTATATTCCTCAGAAAGAATTTTTTCTAACCTGACATGTGTGGTCAGTCAACATACTGGAGGGAAGGGATGACATCCAAAGAGACCTGGATAGGCTGGAGAGATAGGGCTGGGCTGCATCAAAAGCGATGGGGTCACCAGGTCGTGGAGGTGATTCTGCCCCTCTCCTCTGCTATTGCGAGAGTTCTGGTGAGACCCTATCTGAAATACTGCATCCAGNGAGGCATTGAACTGGCAGGGGACGGTCCCCACTGAGACTCCAACTCAGGACCTTGGGATTCGGAGTCCAGAGTGCTCTTCATTACACCACAAGACCGCCCCAAAGCAACACATGTAATTTCAGGTAAAAGAAAAGACGGACAAGCAAGAGCTGTTAAAAATCAGTAGTGATCCCAGATTCACTTATATTCCTCAGAAAGAATTTTTTCTAACCTGACATGTGTGGTCAGTCAACATACTGGAGGGAAGGGATGACATCCAAAGAGACCTGGATAGGCTGGAGAGATAGGGCTGGGCTGCATCAAAAGCGATGGGGTCACCAGGTCGTGGAGGTGATTCTGCCCCTCTCCTCTGCTATTGCGAGAGTTCTGGTGAGACCCTATCTGAAATACTGCATCCAGCTCTGGAATGAAACATAAGAAGGACACAGACCTGTTGGAATGAGTCCAGGAGAAGCCAGAAATACAGGGAGAGGGTTGGAGCACTCCTCCTATCAGGATAGGCTTACTGGGTCTCAAGTTGGGATTTGGAAGACTTGGGGTTGTTCAGCCTGGAGAAGAGAAAGCTCTAGGGAGACTTTAGAGTACCTTTCAGTACATAAAGGAGGCTACAAGAAAGGTGGAGAGGGATTTTTCACAAGGGCATGTAGTGATCAGACAAGGGGAAATAGCTTCAAATGGTAAGAGGTAGGTTTAGATTAGGCATTAGGAAGAAATTCTTTACTTTTAGGGTGGTGAGGCACTGGAACAGCTTGTGCAGAGAAGCTGTGGATGCCTCATCCTGGAAGTGTTCACAGCCAAGTTGGATGGGGCTTTGAGCAACCTCATCTAGTGGAAGGTGTCTCTGGCCATGGCAGGAGGGTTGGAACTAGGTGATCTTTAAGGTCCCTTCCAACCCAAACCATTCCATGATTCTGTAGTATTATATCTGCTATTGTAACTGAAATCAGGTGCTAATACACATTAATAAAATATCAGTGCAGCTAAAGAAAGGAATGTGTATGGGCTGTGGCAACCTGTTGGGAAGTGCAGGAGATGTGGGTTTGTCACACCGAAGTTTTAATACCCTCAGTACAGCTTAGATGGCAATAGACTGAGCACAGTGAGAAATACTCACCAACAGTTTACGACAGAGTAAATGCTGTCACCTTACCAGACATCCTGAGTTCTCTTCTCCTCAACTCTTCTTGCTGAATGCAAGCTTTGGAATAGCCTGTGGGTTTCTTTAGGCAAATTTGTTTCAGAGGTTCAAATCACCTTTCTTAGAGCTTCATTGTCTTTCGACCTAAAGATTACCTCAGGGATGAACCCTCTTTATCTAAAGGGCTTTCTCTTTATGGCTCTGCATGTGTAAGTCTGTGAATAGAAATTCTGTGGCATTTGTGAGTTTAGGTGAGTGGACCTCCTTTCAGGAAACCTTAGGGGAAAACCAGGGCAGTGAGCTGTCTTCTGCAAAGCCAAACAGTAGCCTGGTTCAGCACCTATGGTATAACCATGCCTGTTCTAAGTTCTGCAACAAATCTGAAGTTCAAGGATGTGTATTGCCTGCTGTCCATTAAGCCTAGGATAACCCTTGTTCCTAATTGGTATTTGGAAAAGGAGGGGAATAAGAAATTTTATACTCTTCCATGCGCCCATGCAAGGATCAAGACCATGCTGAGCTGTTCCTTTTGTGCAAAAGGAAGGTTTCTGCTTAGTCACTTGAGGGCTTCAGGGATAATTCCCTTTATTGTGACCTTCCCACTTGATAGGATGAAGTCAATGCTTTACATGTGCCCCATTAGTATAATTCTTTGCTAAGCACTGACAATGGATTTGGCAGCCTAAAAGGAACAGCAGAAGATGCTGTTATCTGGTATTGCCAAGGTCAAGACTGTGGACACAGGGCATTGTTTAGCTGTGTCCCTGGGCTCAGTTCTTGCATTTCTCACAGCAGTGAATGTGACATCAGAAGCAGTGTGTTTCTGAAGCACTGAACTGCAGAGGACTGTAAGATGTTACCCATGAAGAAGTCAGTCCTTCAACTCGGACTTTACAGTGGTGAACTTGAGAATCTGCCCAAAGTCTTTGAGGTTTGCTTTTGTAAGAGGGCTGCCAAAGTGAGTTGGAGGAGACCTAACTCCTAATTATTTTTCATGGCAAGAACAGTACATCTGTCATCAAGATTTATTTGGGGATAAATATTCAAATTTACTTAAGATCTGATAGGATAGTATCTGTCTGGTGCATATTCTCTAAGCATGGCAGCCTGACTAGATGCCAGTGTGGTCTAAAGTTGGCCAAAAGAGAGCAAAAGGAGAAGGATATAGTNCACATGTAATTTCAGGTAAAAGAAAAGATGGACAAGCAAGAGCTGTTAAAAATCAGTAGTGATCCCAGATTCACTTATATTCCTCAGAAAGAATTTTTTCTAACCTGACATGTGTGGTCAGTCAACATACTGGAGGGAAGGGATGACATCCAAAGAGACCTGGATAGGCTGGAGAGATAGGGCTGGGCTGCATCAAAAGCGATGGGGTCACCAGGTCGTGGAGGTGATTCTGCCCCTCTCCTCTGCTATTGCGAGAGTTCTGGTGAGACCCTATCTGAAATACTGCATCCAGCTCTGGAATGAAACATAAGAAGGACACAGACCTGTTGGAATGAGTCCAGGAGAAGCCAGAAATACAGGGAGAGGGTTGGAGCACTCCTCCTATCAGGATAGGCTTACTGGGTCTCAAGTTGGGATTTGGAAGACTTGGGGTTGTTCAGCCTGGAGAAGAGAAAGCTCTAGGGAGACTTTAGAGTACCTTTCAGTACATAAAGGAGGCTACAAGAAAGGTGGAGAGGGATTTTTCACAAGGGCATGTAGTGATCAGACAAGGGGAAATAGCTTCAAATGGTAAGAGGTAGGTTTAGATTAGGCATTAGGAAGAAATTCTTTACTTTTAGGGTGGTGAGGCACTGGAACAGCTTGTGCAGAGAAGCTGTGGATGCCTCATCCTGGAAGTGTTCACAGCCAAGTTGGATGGGGCTTTGAGCAACCTCATCTAGTGGAAGGTGTCTCTGGCCATGGCAGGAGGGTTGGAACTAGGTGATCTTTAAGGTCCCTTCCAACCCAAACCATTCCATGATTCTGTAGTATTATATCTGCTATTGTAACTGAAATCAGGTGCTAATACACATTAATAAAATATCAGTGCAGCTAAAGAAAGGAATGTGTATGGGCTGTGGCAACCTGTTGGGAAGTGCAGGAGATGTGGGTTTGTCACACCGAAGTTTTAATACCCTCAGTACAGCTTAGATGGCAATAGACTGAGCACAGTGAGAAATACTCACCAACAGTTTACGACAGAGTAAATGCTGTCACCTTACCAGACATCCTGAGTTCTCTTCTCCTCAACTCTTCTTGCTGAATGCAAGCTTTGGAATAGCCTGTGGGTTTCTTTAGGCAAATTTGTTTCAGAGGTTCAAATCACCTTTCTTAGAGCTTCATTGTCTTTCGACCTAAAGATTACCTCAGGGATGAACCCTCTTTATCTAAAGGGCTTTCTCTTTATGGCTCTGCATGTGTAAGTCTGTGAATAGAAATTCTGTGGCATTTGTGAGTTTAGGTGAGTGGACCTCCTTTCAGGAAACCTTAGGGGAAAACCAGGGCAGTGAGCTGTCTTCTGCAAAGCCAAACAGTAGCCTGGTTCAGCACCTATGGTATAACCATGCCTGTTCTAAGTTCTGCAACAAATCTGAAGTTCAAGGATGTGTATTGCCTGCTGTCCATTAAGCCTAGGATAACCCTTGTTCCTAAGGTTTTAATTGGTATTTGGAAAAGGAAGAGAATAAGAAATTTTATACTCTTCCATGCGCCCATGCAAGGATCAAGACCATGCTGAGCTGTTCCTTTTGTGCAAAAGGAAGGTTTCTGCTTAGTCACTTGAGGGCTTCAGGGATAATTCCCTTTATTGTGACCTTCCCACTTGATAGGATGAAGTCAATGCTTTACATGTGCCCCATTAGTATAATTCTTTGCTAAGCACTGACAATGGATTTGGCAGCCTAAAAGGAACAGCAGAAGATGCTGTTATCTGGTTTTGCCAAGGTCAAGACTGTGGGCACAGGGCATTGTTTAGCTGTGTCCCTGGGCTCAGTTCTTGCATTTCTCACAGCAGTGAATGTGACATCAGAAGCAGTGTGTTTCTGAAGCACTGAACTGCAGAGGACTGTAAGATGTTACCCATGAAGAAGTCAGTCCTTCAACTCGGACTTTACAGTGGTGAACTTGAGAATCTGCCCAAAGTCTTTGAGGTTTGCTTTTGTAAGAGGGCTGCCAAAGTGAGTTGGAGGAGACCTAACTCCTAATTATTTTTCATGGCAATAACAGTACATCTGTCATCAAGATTTATTTGGGGATAAATATTCAAATTTACTTAAGATCTGATAGGATAGTATCTGTCTGGTGCATATTCTCTAAGCATGGCAGCCTGACTAGATGCCAGTGTGGTCTAAAGTTGGCCAAAAGAGAGCAAAAGGAGAAGGATATAGTCTATTTTACATATACATATTTGTGTATGTGCATATATATGCACATGTATATCTCTGTATTCATATATGTGTGAATATACAAATAAATGTGTATTTATACATTTTGCAAGCAAATTCAATCTTTCTGTCAGCTCTTTAAGCTTCGAATGTGTGGAGTGTGGAAACATTTGAAATCCTTCTTACCTGACCATTTATGTTTTCTAAACTCCTCTTACACCAAACTACTAGATTGATAGAACCAGATTATTTAATGAAAATAGATATTTTTTTCTAAAGAAACAGATGCACCTTAGGTTCAGATATGGACACTGATTTGACATAAAAAATCCCAATTAATAGAGCTTCAATCGCTACAACAATTTACGCTTAAATTGTATTTTTATGTTATTTGATTTTATTTTAAGCAGCAGTAAATTTTAAATGTCTCTTTATTCTTATACTCTTTCCATTGGCGAAAGATATATTTTTAAAAGACTTATAGGATTAAGCTGTTTAAGCATCACAGAAATGAATCTACCAGCTTCGTAGTACTGAAATATGACCTTTTCCTGCTGAAAAATCTTAAAATAATTAGGTCAAATTTTTTATTGTTGGTATTTCTGCTGCAGTAATTCATGGCTGATAATTTAATTGAATTTTCATATGTATGAAGCAGATGTTATAGGTTCTCTGCTACATCACTATAGTAATGTTAGTCATGCAGATTTATAATAAAGCAATTCCTTATTGTTCCTTCCCACATTTATCTACATTTTGCGCTGCAGCTGATTTTGCAATTGTCTCATTTAATTATGAACATTGACATCATTTACAGGATTTATGCATCTAATTAAGTGGGCTCTAATAGACAAGTTTCAGAAATAAAGCCAAGAGACTAATATATGTTTGCTAGTGGTTACATCAGTATCTATTGTTCCTCTTGAGCAAAAGGAGTGAGGAAAAATAAGGTATTTGTTTGCTGATAACAGAAGGAGTCTTAAAATAAAATATTTTCAGTCTTCTCAGTCACATGGTATATGAAGGAATATTTTAAAATTTTAAATGTATAGTTAATAGTAACTGTGTAAAGTAGTTAATAGTAACTGTGTGAAGGGAACTGAGTAGAATACAAAAAGAGGAGCGATAGTGAGAACTGAGAAGGCATGGTATATAAGCATATATGCAGTCTGTTGACCAAGGTCAGCAACAACTGGTAAACCATTTATTAAAGTGAATATTTATTCATTGTATAAGCCTTCATAAACTATATGTGTATGACATTAATACAAAGTATGAACCTTTTCCAGGCAAAGATAAAATGAAAGAGAATTGTTGATTAATGATCCTCTAAACTGGTGGAATGGCCCAGCAAGGTCAGGAATGAGAAAAAATCCAGTTCATTAGTCAGCAAGTTTTCCCCCTCATGGTTTAATTGCTCAAGCTTGCTTATTTATTGGTCAAGACAAGGGAAATGAACAGGAAAAAGGCCATCTATGCTATAGTCCAGCTCTGTAACACACAGATACGGCTTCCTACCCTTCATGAGTTTCCATTTCTGCTCATCCTCCAGCCATCAAGTGGTGGTGTGGGCATGATTCACTGAAAATCACAAGTAATATTACTTTAGCCTGACCTTCATCACAGGCAAGAAAATAACGGTGTTCATTTCAATAAATCTGTTTAATCTTGATAGTCCTTCCTGTTTCAAAGACTTCAGGTGAAGGGATAGTCTACTATGACCGTAAATGCTTTGTCTGGCCTTTTGTTCAGGACCAGAGTCATGAGCAGGAGCCCTTTATCATTAAAGATGACAATGGGCTAATCGGGCTTGCACTGGTGGAGGTAAAGGTGTTCTATCTCAAGGTAATACCCCATATCTTAGTAAGTCTTAAGGAGGTAACAGACATTCGAAAAGATTTGAACCTACAGTAACTCATAACTAATGAATAATGCTGGTTGGTGAATCATAAACAGCAGAATTCAGAGGAACATCATTCGCCTAGCCTATCCCTCTGCCTCAATTGTTATCCTTCTTTACTTATACTAATATTCCTCTTTTACCTCCTCAGTCAGGAAATTCAGCAGTCTCTTTGCATGAGTAATTGTTGGGAAATTCTGTGAGTTCAGAATAATTTTGCCGTGTATTGATGTCATCCTATAATTTTTTTGTCTATTCCCAGAAAACATGGAAAACAACTTACTGTTTTCTTTTACATATTTAAAGGTTCATATGTCTCCTTTCAGTCTTCTGTATGCTGAACAGGATTCATTTTTCAAATAGTAGGGAATGGAGAGAGGTATTCAATACCCATGAAATGAACACCCATGTGCAGTAATTTTCAATTACATCGGTGTCATCTCTCTCCCACAACTTTTCATTGTAATTGTAATTATTTGTATTTCTTACTATTTTGATATTTTCAACAAAATATTGGTGTTTCTTTTGTTTTCATGAAAGTCACAGCTCCAGGAGTCATAGGATTATTTGAAACTTTCAGCTGTTCTTATATGAACTTTTTGGAGCATTCTAGCAGTGTGGGAACAAGGAGTTGTTTGTTCTGCATCAGTTTGTTCTTTTTCTCCCTCCTCATCCCTATAAAAGGTTTTTTTCCCCCTGTATTTAATATTGCAGATCAACAAAAGCTGTTATTTTACTTATTTTAGCAATTCACATGTAAAAACATTTGCTAGCTGTGTTGGCTAGCAGACCACACAACAGATGTGAAAGCTTCCCAGCACCTATGGTCAAGAAGGAAATGGCTACTGTACTAGGTTGACAAACTGCAGTGTTGTTGAGAAACCCATTACCTCCAGGAGAACGGTGGTATCTTTGTTAGAATGGAGGAAAATCTGAGGTCTAGAGTATGGTATTTTTCATCTGCATGCTTTCAATTTGAATAAAAACCAGATGCAGAGGTACTAGCTTCCACTCCTCATTATACTGTCACTCTTATCAGCAAGCTGAACAGATAATACATTGAAAAACTGTAGCTGAGTGGCCATTACATTTAATCCTCCTGTAGTTATTTTTGCCCTGTTGTTTCTCATCCTTATGAAGACTGCCTTGTAAATATCCCACAGTTTATCCGCTGCCACTGAGCACATATTTCTGGTGGAGCTCGTCTGTAATGACCCAGAAAGCAGATCAGGCTAGCTGTAAAGAAAAAAATGGATCAGGTTGTGTGAGAAACACAAGGTGACTTTACAACAAGAACGCTATCAAAGAAGGAGAGGTGTGACTAGAATTAAGCAGAAGACAGCTGTGACAACAAGGTGCTAAGTGACAGGATGGTGTCGTCTGTCTGAAAATATCTTGATGTCTGCCACTTAAGCATACACCACTGCTTGAATAGGTAATTTATTAGAAAGTTAGTGTATTACGCTTCTTGTTTGTGTTCCTCCATGCATTAGAGGAAAAGGCATATTTTATCTTAGTATGCTGAATGTATTTTTCTTCTGACCACATCCACAGTTAAGTGATTTAATTTTCAAGTCTGGCTTTTATTTCTTCCACAGACCAGAAATGTTACATCTGCAATGATCTGATGAAAAATCCTTTACAAGTCAGTGGAAAGTCTTCTGCTGACATTAATGGCCTTTAAATCACACTTTAAATCCAAGTTTTAAAGTGAAGAACCAAGCTGGTAGCCTCTGCATTTCTACAGATTAGTTTGTTGATGACATTGAGCTATATTTTTAAGAACTGAGTATTCACTTTACCATGAAAACGAGCTAATTGCTCTTTTATGTTCAATGTCTGAAAATGGGCACACTTTTCTGAAAACACAGTGGACAATTTTTTTTCTCTTTTCTTAATGTGTTTCCATTGTGTTAAACCAAAAGGAAAATTAAATCATTCTATTGCTATAAGCTATTCATATTATTATAATCTTCATATCTGTCACCCTTGAATATTCTTGTGGAGGATAGTGAGAGTGGGGAATGAACTCATCTGAACTCAGCAGGAAATTAAAGATGTACTTGCAAAATACAGTGAGCTACAAATAGAAATGCTTTCGAAGAGGGAGGCAAAAATTAGTGGAGGAAGCATCTGGAGGTACAGAAGAAAGAGTTTACTGGTCCTAAGCTAAGGGCCATGCCCAAAGTAAGAAGACAGTGCATAGGTGGGATGTGGGAACTTTGCTTTCTCATGGGATCTAATAGTTACTGATGTGAGGGATGCATGAGGCTGGCTTCCTGCATGCTCTAGTGTGCTCTGGTTTTGGAAGTATGTGAAGTGGCAGCAACTGCCAATCTAACAGGTTTTTGCATTCCCATTTTCCGTCCTTTGTGAATACTTGTGAATCTAAGGACTTCTGTTCTTTTGTACATTTTGCCTTGTCTCACTGTAAAGGAAATAAAGGGGGGAAAAAGTGCTTGAAATATAATTTAATGACACTGCTTGGATAGAGTAGCTGAGAACAGGTACCCCTGATGCACATCACAGACTCTCAGGTGCTAGCACTGCTGTATAGCAGTGATAGCAGGAAAGCAGTTCAAAGCATTTTGAGCTTCCTTCCTCCATTGATATTTATACACATGGATATTCTCATTCTGCTTAGAGAACTGTATTTAGAAAGATGATTTTCACACTTGTAATTACCCCTCATTGTTCTCACCTTGGAATAGAGGTGCTAACACGTGAGGACATAGACTACATTTGTGATTTTTTCAGGGGTCTAATGAACCCTTTAAAAATATTTCCAAGCACATTCATATCCTCCACACCATGGTTACAACAGGCAAATGAATATTTCAGAATAAAGTTGTATCCTGTTTTAAAATCTAAACATAGTATTAACTCAGTGCAAAACTACTTTGTGCATGATTGCTATCTTGTCTGAAATGTCATTTTTCTTTCTGAAACAGATCCCAATGCCCTGCTGCCCTTCCAGCCTTCCTTCATCAAAAGCAGGTAGGCAAGGTAAAAACGAAGCAAACCAGCTCCTTGTAAATAGAGTGCCAGAACTTGTTAATTAGACACAAGACTTTCCACAGTGCTCCACATCCTTCTGCAGTGTTGAGTTCATTCATCTTGAATCTCTACAAGCAAATAAAGGTGAGAAGCACATCCATAATTCTGCCATCTCTAAGTGGTGTGCTGTGCCTTTACTACACATGCATGCTCCCTGTCTTTGAAATGGATAGGGTGGGAAATGCCTGGTGTAACATACTTACTATGCTCTGAAAAAGCAGCACATCTGCAAATATTTATAGTTCTTCCATTTCACTTTGTAATCCTCTCACCTTTCATACACAGTGCCATGTAACACCCCTCTTTCATTTTCCAAGGATAAAATCCATAGATTTCATTCATCTCACATTTAACGGATTATAATCCCCAAGACAAAAAGAGAAATTATGCTGTGCTTCTGGAACAATCTATTCAGCACACTGATGAAATGAGACACCACAGCCCCTGCTGAGGTGCGTTTGCAGCTCTTTCTTTCTCCATGTACACAGAGGATGCCTGAAGCACTTCACATCACAACCACAGCTCTCCTAATCGCTCCATATTATCTTTAGCCCTTCAGGACACTTATAACTAATAACTGGGTGCAGCTAAACTACTGGCAGTTGCTTCTCCCTGTCTATCACTTCAGCCAGGGTTAGGAAAATTAAAGTTGTTTGGGTAAATAGTGTATATGTATGGCCTATCTTTGTTATTTCCTGGTTTTCAGAGGTCTGAGGTTTAGGAACTCAGTTGCATAAAATACTGTTCTTAGTTGCAAATACCTCTGGGCTTTGGAGAAGTGTATGTCCTGATGACTGAGTACTTTCACAAGAAAAGGAAACCCCTCGTCCACTATACATCCTGGGCATATTTTGGATTCCAACAGTTAGAATTGAAGGTGTTTGTGGGTGTGTAGTGGGTGGCATCTCCACCCATGGCAGGAGGGGTTGAAACTAGATGATCTTTAAGGGCCATTCCAACCTGAGCCTTTCTATGATTCTGTGACCCATGATTCTATGACCTATGATTCTACAATGCTATTTTTCTTCCCTGGCTAAGCTGTACCTGATGTCTGCATGAGGAAAAGGTGACTCTTCTGAAAGGTTCTTGTCTTGCAGATACTGTATGTGAAGAAGGAAATTATCTTCAAGCTCTTGACCTTCACACACCAGTCCCAGGCAGCATGTTTTCATATTACAAACTCTGAGAATCATTTCTTCAAAACGTTGAACACGTCTTTCAGCAGAGGAGCACAACCTGGGTTTCCTTTTACTTTATTGGGCATTAAGAAGTCTCAGCAGCTTCCAGAAGCACCTACAGCGTTGTTGACAAACAGTGGAACTTCTGCATCAGAAAGGAGCCCAGGAAGAGCATTGCTTTTTCTGGTGCTATGTACTGCTCCTGCACAAAGTTTCCTCATGTCAATGCCCATGGTCTCAGCACACAGCCTCCTCCTTTGCCATTAGGAAAGCACAGAGGAGATGTTTGTTAGAGAGGTTACAATCACAGCTGTCCCTTTAAGGAGATGGTCATAACCTGTCCTTAATCAGTTTAACAAGTAACTTATTGCATTTTCACATGAGTTAGCTTAGTATTTCAGGCCTCTCTTCTTAAACAACATGGAAATCTTATGAAGCTTGTATAAAGAAAAACAACCATTCCTGTAAAGCGTTCTTTTTGGTGAAGGGTTGTTTTTTGATTAACAAATCTTCTTAACCTGTGATCAGTAAGTCCTTAATAGAGCTGTACTGAACAGCACGTGGGAGCTGAAACTTTTTTGCATATGCTCTTCAAATCCAATGTATACCTGTACTGGTTCTGCCATGTCCAAGATTGACCTCCCCTTTCACTCAAGGCATACTCAAAGCCAGGACGATGGTCCACCTCATATTTTCATATGTATCTCAGTATATTTTCTCTGGAAATATAATCTATCCTACTTAACATATACCGACTTTCCTCTGCATCTTCCGAAGTAAAGAATATTTACCTGACCTGCATCTGGAATGGAGTCATACTTCTTCAGACAAATTAAGGATATCCAACAACCTGACTTCCAGGAAGTCTTGCACCTCTGTATTCCAATAGATCACTTATGTGATGGCTGTCTGAAGCCACATGCAATGACCTACTACTTTATTTAATAGAAATTTTCCTATGGATTTAGCTGCTGCAGGATTTTTTTTTTTTTTAGTGGGGAAAATGAATTTTGCCAATATAAGCAGAGTCCTGTCAGTAATGTTCGTTTAGTTCCTATGAAGCAAAACCATAAAGGCCTCAATTTCTAACAGCAGCCACAAGACTCTGGCTTTTGCTACAGCTCTGCTGGATCACTTTTCCAGTCCTTTTGACGGATCTTTCATATTCATGTCCTGTGTGCTTGCAAAACACTGTTGCAGTTAATTTTGTGTGAATTATAATTCCCATGATTCCCATCTCACCCCTACACTTCTGCAATTACTCCTGATCCTTCCCTACTGAGAATTAGTCCCACATTTTTATATTATTTTTGAAACATTTCATGCACACAACTCTGCTTATGTCTGCAGATTTAAGACCTGTTCCAGCTTGCTGTACTTGTCCTGCCTTTGATTTACTATTTGAAATACTAAATGCATAACATTTACGTAATGCTTTGCCTATGGAGGCTCTGCGGTGCAGGACAAAGGTGACAGGTAACACTATCCCTCTTTTACAAGTGGTAAAGTATGACACAATGGTGGTTTCAGCTAATTCAGGCAGTCCTAAAATTAGGGAAGGAATTGATTGGAGTTGCATTTCAGCAAATTAGTGTTGAATTCAGAATTTATAAAGCACCCGCCTTGTGATATCTCCTCTCACTTACACAGGGCTGAAAGAGCAGCAGTATTGAGACAGAGAGAGAAAAATGCCAAAACAAACATATAGCTAGGTGCAAGTATAATCAGAAGAGGGGTTCCTGGGGAGAAGCCCTGTAAGGAGGAATCTGGGCATGTTGGTTGGCAGCAGCTCCATATGACCCAACAATGTGCCCTGGCAGCCAAGAGGGCACACCACATCCTGGGGTGCATCAACACAGCATCACCAGTTGGTCAGAAGAGCTCATTATCCCACTGTATTAAGACAGGTGTTTCACATACCTTTTGCCTGCCCTTTGACACTGCTGGTATGTATATTGAGGTCTTAAGCCATCCCAAAGCAGCATAAAGTCTATGAAAGCCAATAGAATGACACCACTTAGAACCAGCTGACAGCTTCGATCACAAACACCCCTCTGTGAAGAGAGAGACGGAGTCAAGCTTGCTTTTTAAGATACACATGGGATATTGATTGAAGAAGAGTTGAAGACCACCAGGATAGTTTTGTTTCCGGTGTAAGCATCAGTCTTCATTATAGATTAAAAGCCCTGTGTCCATGCAATGGCTTCATTTCTCTCATCATTTGTTTTAATCACTACTGACTTATTGTTTTGCCTCCAGTCACTTTGCTGTGACAACAATGATTAATAAGGATAATTCAGAAAGATATCCATGGAGAAAGTAGAATTTAATAGCTGGGTAGCAAACATATAACTTACCTTTTAAAGGCAGAGGTCTAAAATGAAAATAAAGTATAGAAAATATTGTCAGTTCTGTAAGCCATGCTCGACTTTTATGTGACAAGCACACTATAACCCAATGGTGCTAGGGAATCACTATATACTGTACACCAAACAATTAGAGAGAAAAGGGAGAACATATTCTAAATTTGTGCAGGGGGTTCATTTTGGTTAGTCACAGGCTATTTTCAAGGCTAAAGAATATCAATAGGAAATGGTCATTCCATGTCCAGCTCCTGTAGAAACCACATTCAACTTGGAAATGAGGCATAAACAGAGGATTTTCAAAAGAATAATTAACAGCCACAGACTGGAACCTAAAAATCCTTTTCACATTCCAGATACCACCTGACGTGACAAAGAATAGCCACAACCTGCTTCTTATTTCATGAAACAGGTGCAAACTGTGAGTTGCAAAGGCCTTTCTCCATTTTGTTTCAGAATGTATTATCTCACTGACTGAAACTTTTGCAGCATATATTCCTATGCCACACAAGGTTAAATTTTCAGCCACATTCAACTTCTGGTAGTGCAGAAGTTGAATGTGTACTTCATAGTACATAGTACATCAGCCTTGTATTTTGTTGGCAAGGTGATGTTTGTATTTTCAAAGAGATTATGGGAATAATACAGCTAGTATTAAAGACTGTCAAACAGTTTTGTCAAAAGGTCCAAATCTGTCATCAGACTTCTAAAATTCTACACAAATAGAACAAGGTTAATTTTCAGATACACTGGAACCCTGTCACTGACATTGACCTCAGCAGTTCGGGGTACTCTACAACTGAGAGAATGAGGTTACCTTTTTTATCTTCTAGATATGCATTTATCACCTCAGCCTATTTGATCTATGGCTGTCCCACCGGGTTAAGGATGGTGGTCAAAGCTGCTGAGTGTGGAGGCAAATTGCTGTGGATTAGTTCACATTTGCTCTAGGTAGCTGCTCAAGCCACCACAGGAGGGTGACTGAATGCCAACTGTCTATTGGGAATGGTCCCTGGGCAGTTTAACATCCAGGACATACCTGGCATTTCAGTGAAAGAGAGGGAGTGAAAAGTCCATATGCATAATGGGGAACAGTCTAATGGTTTATTAGCAAAGGTGACCTTGATCCTGGGTGCAGGAACGTTCCTGGACACACTTGGAGGAGGACCATGCTTCACTCTATGTGATACACAGCAGGAAGCACTTCTTCAGGAAGAAATTATGGAAATGGTGAGCAGGCTGCAGCTTAGCAGAAAAGCTGCACATAGCAAAAAAGCATAAGGATTTATGTTGAATCTGTTATTAGTGATATTTCCCATACTATGCAAGGCATCTCCTTCCCTTGTCTCCTCCTCCTTTTCAGACACAATTATGACTCCTTGTATTTGATGTGGGACCCTGCTGTTTGTCGTCTCTCACTTTACTGTGTGCCTCTTGGCTACTTGCGGAGTGGCAGCAAAAGCAGAGCCTTTACAAGGAGAGCTGTCGGCTCTGAGCTCCAAAGGTGGTGTTGCAAGGGTAATTTCTCACCTCAGCTATTGCTGAACAAGGATGCGATGGAGCTGCAAGACAGTGGCTTTCAAAAAAAAGTTCTTTTTTTCTCTTTTCATTACTTCCCCTCAAGGGTCAAATCAGGGAATCACTGTGCGTCTTTAGCAAAGGGGGCAAGCTGATATTTAGGAGCATTTCTTTGGAAAGCCCAGGTTATCTATTCTCTCTTCTGAGGCTGAAGGCAAACCTCATGGCACAAACATCTACTCAACTTGCCCCAGATGAGAGAGATACAAGTCAAGATTGCACTCCTTCCCTACTCTTTCTCTCCTGAAGCAGAGTCCCAGTGCTGGAGTGGGAAAACTCTATATAACTTTTTTCTTCTTAGTCCACAATGTGATGCTAACAACAAAGTGCTGCCATTGTACATGTGCATTGAGACCCACTGCTACCTCATTTAAATTCCTCCAAGTGAATTTCTGTCTTTATTTAAAGATGTATGAATTTTCCACCTTTATTATAAAGTTAGAAACTTGCCTGTAATTCTGCAGAACTGTTCAGTACCTATTCACCCAATAGCCACACAAGTTATTAGCTGCCCCATCTGAGAAAGAGCACAGTAAAACACACACCTCAATGCTCCAGAGAGGGCATGTACACTTATCTAAAGTGGATCAAGAGAACACACACATCTATTCCACATGTTCTTTTAAATTAACAAACACTTTAACAGCACAGTAACTTGTATTCACAAGACGCATCTGAATGGAAATCTGACTTTAGACTTCTTGAAAACTGCTCTAATGAGAAATTAAAGTTACTGAATGATGTTATCAGGAAGGATTCTGAACACTTTCCTCGGATTTAGAAACAAAATCCCTGAATGCCCTTTTGTGCTCAAGAGTCACTGAATGTTACTGGCTTCTTTTGGGAATGTTTTTAGCTGGCTATTAAATGAGATTGGAACCAATCAGACAATCTCTTGCTGATGATTTCTGGAATAAAGCATGAAAAGAACTAGATCATTTGATCCCACATTTCCTCTTCTGTACCTTTTATTCTGTTTAGCTCTGTTCCCTTTTTCTTGTGACTGATTATACAGCATTCAAACATCAACAAAGAGAAGGAAGGTAGGATGTGTTTTGAAGGTCTTAGCCAAAAAGAAAGTTCGTTAAGTTCCTTTGCAAAAACAGCTAAAGACCTCATAGAGAAATATCTCTTGATGTTTTTGAAATGCAGTTCCTTGGGAAAAAAAAAATCAAGTTTATTTCCTTGGGCATAGCCACCTGTGGCATAGAGAGAGGATTATCAGAGGAGCACTTAAGAATGTAACTCCTATGGACTCCACTATGTCTGTTCAATTTTCTAACAATCTTCCTGTTCCAGAAAACACAAAAATATTTTTCAGTCTTTCCAAATACGAACCAAATAAGAGAATGTAAAGAACACGCAGAGCTACTTTCTTTCTCTCAGAGAGGAGTTTCTGAAGTGGCAATGCATGAGTGTATCAGAAGGTCTATATTAAATGTGTCTCACCAAGGGTTAATAGACCAGACTTGAAGGAAAGCATTGTGCAGAAGAAGCCAGAATTTGGATCTGTGGAGCTTACCACAAGCTCCACCAGAGCTGGAATTCAGCTGGCCTCTAAAATGTTCATGAGTGTTACTGGAAGCCTATGAATTCTGAGCTGCAGATTTTTCCTGGCTTTGTAACACTCAGGAGGTATTTCTTTAGGCTAAACAGATGACTTACAGACCTCTTAGAAGTACCATAAACATGGATATTAGGAAATAATACACTCCACGCTATGTTAGTTTTGTGTAACATGGCATAATATTTCTATGCATAGTACACTTCCTTTGTTGTGTGAAATATTCACAAGCTTTCTCAGAGAGATAAAATCTTTCTGCTGTGGCATCAGCTGTGTAATCAATGTTTTACTGGCCAAAAAGATTGAAATGCAATTTGTTCAATATTATTATGTGATTGAGCTTAGAAATCCCTCCCCCACTTCCAAAATAAAGTATTATATAACCTTTATTTAACATTGTAGTGGTAATTTATTTCAACTGAATACTTATAACTGATACTCAAAGAAGGGATATTTTTATAACTGTGGAATCTGAGATGGTGTCAACTCACATATGTTTAATTCCTTACCATCATGATGATCAGCAATATTTGTTTGCTAAATGCAGGTGGGATGAAGCTTGGAATGGTAGAGATCTGGCAGCAGTGACAAATTCTGTACAGTTTCCACTTCCTTTCATCAACAGGACCCTGGGAAAAACCTGCAAAAGCATCGGATCATTTTGTTTCAGTTTTGGATGCCTGCTCTGAATAAATCTCTGTCATCACCAGCTTCCCTTAGTCAGTGGAATGATTTAGGCATTTAGGAGCATAAATCGGATGCTTCCTTTTAGATGATCAGTTTAAGGTAAAATAATCCATTCCATTTCATTGCTTATTTCTTTCTAAAAAAAACTCCAAGGGGAAGCTAGAAATCTACCTAGGTGTTGATGTCTACACTGAAAACATTTAATCAGGTGAAATTCAACTAAAATGACAGCCAAAATTCCTTTATAACTTTATAATTATAATATATTGGTAGGGAGTCAACAAATCATCTTACAACAAAGACCAAGATGTAATACATTGACCTTCCAATGGAAATGACTACTACACACTCCTATTTGTGCTTCCTCCTTTATTGAGAGATTTTGTTACAAAAAAGGTAGAAGGAAGAGGAAGAAATGAAAAGTATATAGTGGAAATATTTTTTGTATTATTGTTCTCAATGCAATCTTACACTGAAAGTTTTTCCCCAAAAGAGTGCAGAAATACAAAGCTTTGCAAGTTGCTGCACACAAAAATAACCAGATTGAGCAAATAGTCATTGCAAATTCTTTCAGTGTAAAATAATTCACAAATAGAAACACCTTAAGGTTATAAAACATCTTGTCATGCATCTTGAAACATGTTGATTTGACAAGTTACAAGACGAAGCAATTTGGCAGGTATACATTAGGACAAGCACTGTATCATATGTAAATACTTCCCTCTTTTTAAGTTTTGAATATTCCAAAGTGCTTTTGAAAAGCCCACACAAGCCCCTTTAAGCAATGTGAACACAAACGACTGTATTATTCCTGAGAATTAATCTAAAGTTACACATGTTGAAATGTATTCAAGCCATGTGAAGTCAGAAATATACCACCCGTCATCTGGGCTCCTACCACTGATTATATGTATCTTTTTGGCAATGTTTAAGAATGATTGAATCATTGTGGCATAAGAAATAATTGTCCAGCAGCTAGATAGTAACAATCAACTCTTCATACTTTTCCCCACCACTGGGGAAACACATTTTGCTTTATTTAATATATTCTGTTTCATTATTGGAATAAGCCAGTAGGTACAACTATCCAGATGTGAGAGCTCAGCTGCCTAGTGGCAATTTGTTCACCTGTCGTAACTTAGCCTTGTTAGATCATGTGTTCCCACCTGCTGTTCTTTATGCCCTAAGCCTGGTTCTTTCAAAGTGATTCCTTGGATTCTCAGATGCAGAAAAATTTTGAAAAAGTTTTTATTGCACATCAGTCAAACAGAATTTTTAATTACAGTCTAACCAACACAGACATCTCAATGACAACAGACACAAATAAATAAATCTCTCTGTCGGTTTAATCTTCTCGCCAGTTCTTCTCAAGATTTGGTTTGGAAACTAATTTTTCTTGAGGTGAAAATTTCATGAGAACCAATAGCAAAAGTTTTAAAAACTAATAATGTTAAATGGTGATGAAGTCTGTATGCATCTTTTTTCAGAAGCATCAGTACAGATGAAAGAAGGATCAGAAAGCTCTTTTTTCCTACTGTTACCTCCAGGAGCAGATATTCATATGGAAAATCAGGCTGTCCTTGTGTTTTCTTACAAAAAGGTGGTCTTAAACTCGGTCTCTGAGGTAAAAAGCTGTAGAAGCTGTCTTCAATCTGTTTTCCTTTCCACCTTCTGTTTCAGTAAGTATCACTAGCAGATTCTTCCTGAAAGTCTCAGGGACACTAGAGGTCAAGTAATTCCTTAAGACTATCTTTTGGGACACATCACTGTGAAAACAGAGAACAGTGAAAACTAGAGGAAATTGTTTCTATAAAATACATATCAGAGCAGCACAGCAGGATAGGACTCCATGAATAATTGTTTTCTTGATCTGGCTGCGAAATGGAAGAGTAACTTTTTTTCCAACATAATTTTTTTTTCTTGTACTTGTCTAAATAATAATAAAAAAATCTATAGAACATTGGAAACATTTAATTTGATCTGCAAATGAAGATCCTTATTCTCATTTTGGAAATCTTTAGGAAAAATGGTACCAATGGCCATTTCCCCAAACAAAGGAAGAAAGTGAAATGTGCCCTTTCTAATCAGTAGCTCAATATCAAGGGAGCTTTTTCTGGACTGGAAGACTTGAGTTCAATTTCCTACTTTGTCTAGGGGAAGGAGGACTCACATCTCCTATGCATATTTCCCTAATTAACTTCCTACTAGGCTTTTTGTGGGGGTTGTTCTCAAATTACAGTTTCATAATTGGTAGAGTCAGGTCCCCTTTCTGATTAAAGCTGTGGGATTGCTATCCTCCCACCTTGTCCTTGGGTGGCTGTTCCATTTCCTTAGTACTGCTGCTAACACTTGTATAGCTGAGAATACTTCCTGGCTGCAAACTAAATTCATGTGGGAGAAAATAATAATGTCTGCTGCCTGGATCCAATCCTGTCTCCAGGTTTTCTGGTCAGCTGCCGACGGGCTAATACTGGTGCAAAGGAAAGGGTGGTACTGCACTGCTGGATTTGGCAATGGAGCATGCAGCCCAGGGTTTTAGCTGTCAGTGATCCACGGCTTGGATTTGTGAAACTGAGCTCTAATTTCAGCTTAGCTCTACTGGAAAGAGTTGGTGTTGAGCTATAAAGGAACATAAACCAAAGCCATGCAAAATAAGAAAAGTGAAAACACAGGTGGAGGGAAAATTGTTGAGCCATAAATTAAGTCCTCAGGAGAAAACTACGGACATGTGATGGCATAAAACTCCAAGAAACGGGAGCAATTCAGCAAGGTCGAGGTTCAGTCCAACAAGGAGGTTGACAATTCCCCATCTGACTGACAGCTGCTGGACAGCAGACACTCATGGGCTGCCTCTGTCATGGTAGCAAGCATGATCCTGCTGAGTCTAGTAGCATGTTAGCCCTGGCTGCCTGCTGTGTATATTAGCTGATAAATAATTGTTGTGAGCTCATATAATGTTTATATTCTTGCTTGCAGTGTCTCTGCACCAGGCAGGGTACAGAGCTATCCACATCCCTGCTTCTCCTGACTCTGAATATAACACTGCAGTGGGCACAAGAGAGGCTGACAGCTACTCATCACATTGTCCAGTGTGAGGGGTCAATTAGTGCAACCAGGGAGATGTTCTGAGCCTCTTCAGCAGGGCTGGAAACAAAGCCTGGGTCAACGCCCTAGCCACTGTGGACCTGGGTAAAATGGGGTGACCATCAAACCATGCAAACAGTTAAAACACTGTGCTCTGTTGCAGCCCAGCAAGAGCCATCCAGTGTGATGTGTCACCTCCTGCCGCAAATTAGCACATGGCCCACCATCAGCAGAGACAGACATAATATTGCTTGTAATTGACATGCGTGGACCTGTGCCAGTCGGCACCAGCTGAGAATCTGGCTTATGTACAACTTACATTGAATTTATTGGCAGCTTAGTTTATGCACACAGGCTTTGTATTCAGTGCAGAGAGGGGGTTTTCTGCAGGATTTACAGCTATCTTCCTGTAAAACACTAGTAGAGACTGGATGCTGGTAGTTTTTGCTTCAAATAAGTAGCCAAAATCAATTGCTGCTGGGGCTTGTGGGGCTCAGTTTGTTTAGTTTTACTGAGGATACTGTCTGTGCCTTGCCATTAGGATTTTGCAGCAAGAGTCATCTCTGTATAGAAACACCATCACTGAAGACAAGCATAACTGACACCAAAAATCATATATCACATAATGTTTCCCCAATGGAAAGAGCACACGCTGGGTTGAAGACAAAAAATTCAGTCATACATACTGTTTGGTTTAGTAAGAAGACACATTACGTCTCTTTTGCACATTATAACGGTGAGCTTAAATTGATCCTAAAAATGTACTGGTCCATACAAATGGGAGAGCTGCTGTATTCATATGTGCATAATAGGCTCATCCCTGCTGGGGAGCTAGCAGTAGGTTATGGGTAGTTGAGAATCGACATGCCTAATTGCTTCACCTTGGTAATCAGTGACAAAATGTGGGGCAAGGAGCAGGGGTATAGTAGCAGGGGTGGCTATCAGGCAGGCTAATGCATAATTCAGCTATTTCTTCTCACGAAGCTTCATTTCCAAACTAGTGATCCTCACTGTAACTCCCATCTTCTTTTTCATTTGTCTCATTAGACCCACTGGACTCATTTACACCTGTTCAGATGAGTTAGCTTTCAAAGGCAACAAATGAAGGGGGAAATGAAAAAATTGCCTACTCCCCGGGGGTATTTCTGTGCTAACCCATTCATTACTGCTTGACTAATGTCCTGAAGCATGAGATTTTATACCCTTTATGCATTTTTATTCTGTTCTATGTAACTAGCTGATATTATCCCTATGTCTAATTAAGATTCCCACTCCTTAATTCTGAAATAGAAGAGATTGCTGCTGTATTTCCTCACATAAAACTATTTTATGAGCTGACAAAATGATTTTTGTTCGCAACCTGTAAAACTCTGAACTTCTTGGGAATGAAAAATGTCAGCAAATTTTTTTGGCATATAAGCATAGAAAGGAATTCAGAGGCTTTTCTGTATTTGTAAATTCAAATGAGAGGATTGAAATAAGTCAATTGCTTAGTGGTTACAGGACAGATAAATGAGCCTGCTACATACTTGTTTGTTTGGTTTTTTGTTTGTTTGTTGGTTTGGTTTTTTGTTTATTTGGTTGGTTGGTTGGTTTGGTTGGTTTTTTCTAGGGGGAGTTATTAAGATCAAGAAATAATCACAAAAATCCGCCATCCGAAAATGAGCCAAGTAGCATGGTCATTGAGATAAACTCCTGAAAATGCATTACTCCAAGACTGAAAACTTACTTTATGAATCCTTTTAAAAAACTATTCCACCCTCTCTCATGAGTTTTCTTACACTGACATTATTTTCAACCTCTTCTGTGGTTTGAAAATGCAAAGAAAAACTGCAGGAAAATGTTTTCAGCCTTTTCAAAATCAGCTCTATTTTTGCTCACATGTTTTGAAAGAAGCCTGTTTGTCCACACAATATCTTTTAGAGGTTTCACAGAAAAGTATTGAATTTCAAAGTTTCCTGTTACAAATTTTGCACTTGTAAGAATTTTTCAAAGACAAAGCCTTTTGCTTATTTATGTTTGAGTCTTCTTCATTTAAATATTACAATAATTGGAGAGTTTGGGTATTATGAAGAACCAGATGGAAAGCAGTAGAAATTTTGAGGAAGAAAACTGTTAATTTTTTCTTGCTATAATTTTAGGATTCCTGTGACAGTCTTTTGTCCCAGCTCTTCTGGCACTGCTATAGTGTACAGCTCATTAGTGTCTCCCAAAGCGTTTTCCTTTATAAGTGTATTTATTCTACAGATATGCAGATGCTCAGAGTCCTGCCCTTGCATTTGGTTCTTATTTTTCACTTGTGCAGGCTTATAATCATACTGTCCAAGAATATATCTTTGATCTATGTAGGCTCTTACTAATGCTAAAATGTAGATATTAAGTATATTTTTTTGTCTGGCAGGGGTCTCTGGAATCTCCCTTTGCAGGTTTTTGATAGCAGTGCCTGTATAATTTAAAGAGCATACAGGATATGCTAATGAGGCATTGAAAGTATTAACAGCATTTGCAAAATTAAGAATTGAAAGTGAGTCTCAAAATGAGCCCTTTGAATTTAGCTTACATTTACAAGCACAAGTGTACATATTTTCTGTTGGAGTCTTTGCAAAAACTACATCCTCTGGTGTTTACAATGTGATGAAGTTTTATATAGCTGGTAGGAATTTATCAAAAAGTGTGGTTGGTTTTGTACAACATTTTGTCTAGGGATATGTTTTCTTGAGAGGACAGGGAGTATTTGAAGACATATTTCTATCACTGTATCTTCTACTTGCAGAATACAAAGGGCTTGAAGTGCTTTCTAAGAGTAAGAATGATGGGTAGCTTTCATCTTTAGTCACCACAAACAAAAAATTCTTCTGCAACAAAAGAGAAAGCAATAAGTGATATATTTAAGGAGCTCTTGGTGCCAACCGGTGAAGGGCGTCCTCCATTCCCTCCTCTCCTATGCTGGCCATCATCATGACAGTAAAACTACTGGCTCCATGGTGAGAAGCCTGTGTAGCACCTCCTGCACAGATCCGGCTCCAGTCCAGGCAGCAAAGGGAGCTGGGAGCACATCTGAGGGCTCAGCCCCATTCCTGGAGCAGCTGGGAGATGTTAAATGCTTATTTCCCTTCTATCGGGCACCAGCAACATCAATACTTCAGTGTGCAAACACACCATGTGCATGTCCCTATGTTGTGTAAGAGGAGTTTTCATATTGCAGTAACAGCTTTTTGCACTGAGGCAGCCCTTCTGAAGAGAGGCAGCACTGCAAAGCTCGGCTTTGTCCATGTACTTTGCATCTGAGGTCTTACTGTGCCTGATACTGATCATTATTTGAACGAAGCTGGAGGCTCTCCCGGTTTTCAGTGTGTTTTCCTTGATCTTTTTCAAATGACCATCTATCTTATGTATCATACAGTTTTCTATAGCATCCATCACTGTTCAATCTACACACTTCCCTGCTAAATCAATTCTGTGTTGTGAAGTCCCTGCAGGACTCTGCGGCTGTTTCTGCTCAAGTCCACAGCCTGCTTGGGGAATACTTTGTTTTAAATCATCGTCATTCTCAAAACCTTTTAAATTGTGCCAAAGTATGACTGTCTTTCTACCATGGACAAAAAAGGGCTTAGGAGTATGTGTTTGGAGGAATAAGAGATAATTTAAGAGATGTGCTTTTGGTCAAAATGCCAAGATCTTTTTTTGAAATCAATTTATAGGGAAATAATTTTCTCTAAGCAAAGTATATTGAATCTTCATTGCCTTGTGTGGAATTCTTCACTGTTTCAACAAGGGCTTTGCTGAAGGAAACAAAAGAAATTAAAGAAGAAAAGTCCTGCGGCTGAAGGTTCTGTTCAGTGTTGTTATAAGTTTCTGGCAAAACAAATTCTGAAACACATATACTTTCAGATTTGTATCTAATGTTGTTAGTCACAAGGCCTGGTGAGTTATAAGAGAACAAATATGTAAGGAAAATAAAAAAAAGCATTCCTTCAACATATTGCTAATGCTCTAGTAGTTACTCAGGGATACCCAGTTTCAAGGGTGTTAGAGGAAAAGAATAAAAGATCTGGTGGTTGGTTTTGACCTCGCTACCAATGGGCTGTGTGGGCTAAGACATGTTCCTTAACTACTCCTCTGTCACAAAACATCTGCCCAGGATGTTGTTTTTGTACACATCTCATCTACACAACCTTATTGCTGTGACTTTAATTTTCCTTTGCCTCCACCCTGATTTCTGTTTTCCTATCAGCCTCTGTTTTGCTCAAGCTGGCTCTGATTATTGTACTTGTGGAGGAGAAAACTTTCTCTGCTTAGAACCCCTCTTGTAATCAATAGAGCCTTCACAGGGAGTGGCACACTGCCCGTCACCAGGATATAGTTTGAACATGAGACATTTTGGAGTCAGGGATGTCATCCTGCTGTTTGTTTCTTCCATAAAGTTGTAAAAGAAATGGAGCTCCAAACCTGGAAAGAGTTTTGATCATGTGGCCTTTCAGATACTATGGAGAACCCCAAAAATGAGAGAGAAGGAATCTGTAACTCAAGGGGAGTAATGCAGAACCAGGTTTGTTGAGTGCTTTGAGATATCTGGCTAAGGGGAAATGAAAACACTGCGTGTATCCATATCTAATTGATGTAAAGTAGGTTTAACTGGACTTTTCTTTGGTGGGGAAGTTTAAGCTCTCCCTGACTAATAATATTCAAATCTGGTTTTTGTTCTGATGTTTCAGGTAACTGCTTCCCAGTGATAAACAAAAGCTTCCACTTCCTTAATTTCTAGCAGAGCATTTCATCCTCCTTGCCCATGTTATCTGCCTCTGGTCATCTCTTCTCCCATGGAGGATACACGATGATGAAATGATCAGTGGCTGTGTCAGGAAAACTCCCAACCATGCACATACTGCATTACTGGAAGAGACAGGGTACAGCCCTGTGAATTTATTCATGGCAGTCCAAGAGCTTACAGCATCCAGAGCCTCTATCAGTAACAGATAGTGCAACAAACGCCTGGAGGCTGAACAGGATAGCACCAAGTGATGCACAGAGGCTGTGGTCCAACACATGAAACAAGATTGTTCTCCCCATTAATTTCCTTTCCTATCTCATCTTCCCACCTGCTGTCTCATTTCCATGTTGAATCTGGCCAGCTGCCCATTTAGCTGGTTTTGTATGGGAAGGGGCTTCCCGTTGCTACTGTGCTGCCTGGTGTGTAGCCTGATGGGACCCTGTATTTTTTCCTCTAGGCTGTTAATGACTCCTGCAGTATGAATGATGAGTGTTAATTCCAGAGAGAGATCAAGAGCAAAGCCTGGGCTATGGACTGCGAGCTTGCTGCATATTGAGAGGTCTGCAACAGTTGTCCACAATGATTTACTCTTTTTCCAAGACAAATGTTTCTGTCACAAGAAATGAGTGTTACCTTTTTTCTCTTGCATTGGTGGATCAAGGAGCTGGTATATGATGTCAGCTAAAATCATAGAATCAGGGGAAGGTTTGGGTTGAAAGGGACCTTAAAGATCACCCAGTTCCAACCCTCCTGCTGTGGTCAGAGATACCTTCCACTAGATCAAGCTACTCAAAAGCCCCATCCAACTTGATTTTGAACCCTTGCGGGGGGTGGGGGGTGGGAGGTGGGGGAGGGAATCCACAGCTTCTCTGGGCAACCTATTCCCCTCACCACTCTCAAAGTAGAGACTTTATTCTTGATATCTAATCTAAGCCTACCTTCTTTCAGTTTGAGTCCTTGTTTAAGATGTTACTCCTTGATGTCATGTCTATAAGCACACCACAGACCAACTTAGAGTCTTAAATTCACAGCCAAGGTTATGCAAAGGCATCTGTCCATACACCCTTGCTCTAAAAAAAATATTGCTATGCAGTTTTCTTAATTTCCAGTTCATCTTTGGGACTTTCCCAGTAAAGTATTTTTCTCCTGCTAATAGTCAATATTGCACTCTTATTAGTGACAGAGTAATATGTTTGAATTGTACAGAAGCAAATATTTATAGCTCATAGTGATGGAGAAGAGAAAGCATTAAGGAATAAGATTCTGCTATTGAGGTTTGCTCTAATTATGTGTTTCAAATTCATATAGGGTTGTCATATTTCATTGTTCCTGGTGAATGAGTCCTTCTATTTAGGATGGGAAATACCATGGAACCATTAAATAGTTAGCTTGGGGTTTTTTATTGTTAAAAAGGAGAAAATTTTCAATGACTTTTTATGGTCTACAGTTACCCAGAGGATATGAAACATCTGCTTTTCTGTGGTAAGTAAGGAATAACTCCAGCTGAGCATCCAATCACAAAATTATTTTGCATTTTATGGTCTATCTAACAGAAACCAACAACTCTACAACATTTAGACGGTATAACCGTATGTTCTAAAGAAATCTGGAAAACAGTATTAAGCAATTAAATAATATCTATGTTCAAATAAATATTGAAACACATGGGGCTAAATATCATGTTTTATTTTTTCCAAAATCAAGTTTAGTATTGTTATTGTTTTGCTGGTAGAACTTTCCCTTTTGTCTGAAATGAAAACTAATTTTACTGATGCCTGGGAGGGGAAAGAAAAAGGAAAATAAGTCTTTGTGCAGACTGAAAGGATGGGCAAGCACAAAACACTTAATCATTTATTTCAGGTACCTATTATCTAAAAAGATATCTGTGGCAAAGCCAGGGAACTATATTCCAATAGCAAAGAACATGGAGGTGAAACTTACTTCAGACAGAACCAAAAGGACAAAAATTGCATTTAATGGAGGTATAAAGGAAAAAAAATAAAAAGAAAGCTGAATGAAAAAGGAAACCAGCAGGCAAAAAAAAGACAGGTGGAAGCAAAATATGTATGAATATTTTTTATCTGCAGACTGTTCCTTTATACAGATTATTTTAATTGTATACTTACTATTTTCTTCCAATTATTCATACTACATTCGATTTGTAAGTCTAGAGTGGTTCCAAAACAAGTTTGGTTTGTTGGGTTTTTTTCTTGTTTGTAAGTGTATATTGATTATTTTACTCTGCTTGCAGTGGACCTTGAAATGAATATTTTTCATAGTTTCCTTGCTTGTGCACCAGAGTTATCAATAATCCTGGCAGAATATTAGAAAGAGGAAGTGAAACTGGGCCCAAGCACTTTGATTTGCTTGATATAACTGTAATGACATAAATAAGCTTGCTGCTGATTTATACTAAGGAGATTAGGACCAAGCTCTGTGAAAGCAGAGTATAAAGTCAGACTTGTCTGAAGTTCCAGGGACTATTCTTGTGGATGTTCATAAGCAAAGGGCTCCATAGTATCGCCTCATGTTGGTCTAGACATGTTTTCTGTGATATCATTCCTAGCTTTAGTGACATACACTGTCTTTATGCTGGATTCTAATGGAAGTCCTGTGTCTCCATGATCTTCAGGCGATTAGAATGTAGGTATGCCTGAAGCTAGACGCCTTAGACTGATAGGATGAAGTCCTTGTCACTTCCATTTAGCAGTCTAAGTTGGGCTAGTTGCTCACATACACACTGTAGATGAGATGTTATGCACAGGATCAGTTATTATTGGGTCAGAACCACATGGGGGGGAGGGTGTGTGTGTGTGTGTGTATGTGCAGAGGGAAGGGAGGAGTCAAACCTCACAGTGGTGGGGGGTGGCGGCATATCCCACAAGCAAGATGTGTAGTTGTTCTCTGGATTTAAACTCAAAATACCCTAGAACCAATAGGTTTACAAGGGTTTGTGTGGGTGAAATCTATCGAGGCTTAAAATTAAAATTAAAATGTACACCCAGTAAAGTTGGACTGGGTTGTAACATGAGTTATTTTGAAAAAAGTAACTCCTGGAAGGTGATCCAGGCCAAGACATGCATTTGCATAAGTAACTTCCTAGTTCCTCTTACCCCATCTGTTTCTCTCCTTTGAACAGAGCAACCCAGTTGCTTTGAGACCAGCTCAAAAGTTACATAGTCCCTCCTCCCCTTCCTCCTTAGATGTACTACCTTCCTTTCAAGGTATATAAGGCATCCTGAAGGATAGAAAAGATTATTTGTGGTATCCATATCTGTATGGAACTTCTCACATGCTCTCCTGTCCATCTCACCCTTCAGACAGCCTGAGGAACATCTTCCTCTGCTGCCTCTTGCTTTTCCAGGCAGGGCTTCCCCTGAGCTGTGCTGGCTGTATGTGCAGCTGGCAGCGACAGCTGTGCAGTTCGGGTGGGTGATAGCTGTCAGTCTGAGTCACGCTGTAACAGGTTGGGTCACCACTTCTCAATTTCAGTAAATCCGGAAGTTTCAATATTGCAGGGTTAAAACTGCTTATGAAAAGTAATTACATTTTTATTTGAGCTGAAGAAATATTACAATAGATTTGCGATTTTGCATTCAAGCTGGTGACAAGAGGAATGAGGAAGATGGTTATCTGCATATAAGAGAAGCAAAATATTTTTTTTCTCTGCATAGCACTGCTGGGAGCATAATTGAATACAGCAGTCTATTACAAACACTGTGTTGCAAAGACAACACAGAAAAGTTAGGGAGAGTTCAGAGAAAAAGTATACACAACTATATTTCACAAATATATTCACAAATACAAAGTTTTGTGGAAGAAAACCTCTCTAGGTTTTCCAGAAGTTCAAGAGGCTTCTTTGCATACAAGGAAGGAAGTCTGAAGGGAGAGAGACTAGCTAGCCATAAACACACACACACAAAAAGATAATACAAGCCATGGTGCTTTGCCCTCACGTGGCACTTTGGTATTGTGGTTTCTCCTTTTGGCTGCCTGGGCTGGGACCAGCCTTGTGCAGGATGTCATCCAGCATGGACCTAATGAGCCTCTGTTATCCACATACTGCGTGTGATCTGCACAAATACAGAAGAAAGCCTGGCAACAGCCAAAGTGCTCATAATTTTCCTCCCATGATATCTGTGTGTTTGCGCACACATAACCAGAGAAAAAAGTAATAAAGAGTATTAAATTAAATGCCGTTATTGCAATTGATTTTGTTTATGGCGATTCAAAACATCATGTTTTTCACCCTGTAGCTCACACTGGTGGAAAAAACCCAAAGCAAAACACCATGAAAAGACCTAACTTTTTTCAACACTGTCCAAATGAACTATATCACAGTTAAAAAGTAAAAGCTAATTTTATCCCTGTAAACACACATCTTTCTTTCATCTTTCATTGCACTTCTCAATCAGACTTCTTTTCTAAAGCCTTTCTGAGCCCTGCTATTACCAACTGGAAGAAGAAACAAATCCGCAATTCATTCTCATATTTTATTGGGTTGGCATTAAACTATGTTAAGTGAAACCTCATATAAAACAACTGTATCAGCCAAAAAATTTTAACTGGCGTTTGAGTTTATGTGGCAAAAGCCACTTGGTTGGTGGTCAGAAATTATGCAAGTTGCAGGCTTGACTGGCTGGGCAGGGAGCTTGTGCATCCCCAACAAGGGGAGATCATTCTGAACGACCCTATCATCCAGCAGATCTGGCAGTTCACACACACACAACTCATTTAGTGCTTTTCTAACTTAATAAGCAGCAGTTGAAACATATCCTGCTTTATTCTGCTTGGAAAATGTTCTCTTCTGATGGTTCTGAGTTATGGTCCAGGCTGAGAGAAGAGATTTTGTTTAACAACTGCCAGTCCATGCCCTTCTCATTGCTTGTATCTGGGAGCATATAGCAGCTATCTTCATGCAGGCATGGACTCATGAGTTGCAGGGGCATGTAGGGTACCTCTTACTGACTTCCTGAGCTCCTTCTGACAGTAAGTGGAACCATTCCCATTCCTGGTATAGCAACATGGACCCTTATTTTGCTTTATTTTCTTTCCTTCAAGCTGTGTCAAGAACTACCCTGAGATTAACTCGGTTAAAGCATGGTGCTAATAAAGCCAAGGGTTTGATCCCTGTATGGACCATTCACCTAAGAGCTGGACCTAATGATCCTTGTGGGTCCATTCCAATTCAGAATATTCTGTGAAGATAACACCCTGTTTATTAATTTCAAAGACTGAGACATCCAGATGACTGATAAAATCTTACTCAGTAATGTATGTCAGTCTGTCAGTTCATTCCCCTCCTTCCCTCCCCTCTCTTCACCTGCTATCCTCCTACTTCCTGTCTAAAAAGCTGAAGTTTCACATTGCCTCCTTACACACTATCTTTTCACTCCATATGTGGTTTGCTCTAGAGATGACCAAGGAGGCAACAGTCATTTCTAGTCTTAGTAGCCCCTGTACTGAACAGTAGCATAACCGACATGGTACCAGCTGTATCCACTGCTGTTACTGCAGATACCAACCCTGATGGTCCCATAGAGGAATGCCTGCTGGTCTGTGGATACAGATCACTGGTGCTTTCCTTGCTCAAAAATTAACAGCACAAACCCTACACTGTCTCCCTGAATATCATAATTGCTTGCTTCTTAAGTCAGGAAATTAAAACACTTCTGTCTCAAAGATGACCTCTCAGCATTTGGAGCACTTTGGGAAAGGAAAAAACCAAAAGAGTCTTATTTTTCTCACTGTGAGTTATCTCAACCTGAAAGAGAAAAAAAGCTTCTTTATTTTTCTTCCTAATTATATTTCATAGATGTCTGAGAACAAGCCATTTCTGCAAAGCCCCTTGAAAGTGCACAGGGTGATGTGAAATATGGTGTGCTTTCCCAGAAGAGCTATTGGAGTGCCCTTTCTTGGCAATACAAAGTACACACTTGAGCACTCAAGGGGCAAGTGCTTCCCTTCAAATGCTTCCCAGTTGAAAAGGAGGTTCTGAGAGAAAAATTGCTTTCTGTGAGCTTTGACATGCTGTGTAAGGCAAAGAACGATCCCACAGAGACTTACTGGACTCAGGGTACATCTGCATTGCCCTCAGAGTAGCTCACAACACTATATCCTGGCACAAGACAACAGCTTAACTCTCACTGAAGAGAGCTCGGGGCTGCCTGCAGATTGGTAGTCACTTTCTAGGTGGTATAAAGTGAATTTCTCTACATACTTTGTGTACATCTCCCCTTTGCTCACAGGAGGCAAGTTCACCTCCCTGTAGCATTAAAGCAGAGTTTGTGACCTTGGGAAAAAAACTTCTCCCTGGACAGTCACTGAGGGATAGTGAGGGATCCAGCCCAACCCTATGGCATCCACGTAGTGCTCAAAGACGGATGCCTCTACCAGACAACCTGTCTCAGCATATAAAATCATTAGATTGAGATGCCCAGTTTGTGATCTGCTAAGGTGAGAGAAATGAATCTGAAATGAATCCTCAGCATCTTTTTAGACCAGGGGAGACTGTACGTGCAGATTTTCTTCCCTTGTTTTACCTAATAACTTTTTTTGGTTTTTTCGGTTAGTTGGTTTGGTGCATTTTTGTTTTTTCTTTTCTGTGCTCTGGAAATCTGATCTAAAAAGTCTTTTGAGACTTTCTAGTGGGGACCAAATCTATTTTCTGTATTTGTACAGAAGGTCATGGTCCTTTACTCTATCTTCTGAGCATTGTTGCAATCAGACAGGCTCAGAAATATCATACTGTAGAAATAGAACTTTCATTACAACTTTCACTGTCTTCAGTTTAATATATGCAATTTCAATTTATATGTCATGTTATAAGAAAGCAATATGTTCTTATTTTAAATAGATTGTTAAAAGACAAAATTGATATGTTTCTCACCTGCATACTCCTGGGATTATCAGAAGCAGCTAATTTCTTCCATCATTTGGAGCTAAATTTAATGCAACTCTGAACTTGGGAAAGTGAGCCAGACTGTCAAGCTTAGATGTTTGAAACTGAACAATCAATAGTTGAAGGTAGATACCTTTATAACTAGGAAATAATTTTCATATTTTTTGAGCCCTACTTTATTTTTTAGCAGTAGGTACAAAAATACCCTAGATTTAGACCCTTTTTTTCTATTTCAATCCTTAGTTTTAAATTTATATATTTCCATTCAGGCACTGAATTAAGTGGGAAACACGTCTTACAGCGGCTCCAGCTTTCCTTTTGTGTAGCAAGGTCCAATCCCCACATCTCTAAAGTCAAAGGAAGGACTTGTGTTGATTTCCAAATGGTGTATGGTCATAAGGCCTTCTCCAGATGATCTAAAGAAGGGTTCATTTGCTTGGATGTCATGCTTAATTTGCCACCACTATTAAGTAGCTGCAGTAGCTATCAAGAATTGCACAATTGTGCATTTGGCCCCCTAATCACTACTTCATTTTCATTTTTAACACTCATTTTGTGAAAATGTAAGTGAAATTAAACAGTTGTTAGGGGACCAAATACACAACTGAGCAATTCTTTGCTCATATGACATGTAGGCCAAGGGCTACAGGTCTTGAATAAAAAGGCCAAAGGAAGCATCAGTGCTTCACCATTTTTGTGCTGCTCTTTCAGGCATTGAGAAACGTACTCAAAGATAACTGTGTTGCTAATATTCCTCTTCATCTATAAATGTTAACAATGATCCACCTTAAAAAGGATGGTGGTTTTCAGTTTTGAATTTTTTATGTGGAAGCTGAATCTTTTGATAAATGGCAGATATCTTAATTTGCATGCTAACAGGGAACTTATAGTGAAACACAGCATATTAATTTTTATTCTGGAAAACGAATGCTTAAAATTTGAAAAATGTGAGACTTACAAGGTTTGATGATTTTTGTAAATAAATATCCTTTAGGCTAAAAATATGTGTTTGATCCGTAGAAGCTTTCATCCCAACTGGTCTAAAATATACAAAATAAATCACACTGTACTTGAAGATAACCAAGATTTTGTTGATAAAGTATAATAGAATATTCACTTGGCAACCAAAGGAAATGAGGAAAAAACTTTCTGAACAGCAAGCCAAGAAAATGACTCAGTTTTTTTTCCACCTTACTGTTTTGGAGCCCAAACTTAAATCCATCATATGGAGTGCTCCCAGAAAAGAAACTGATAGGTAAACCCCATTAATAGCAGATTAAAATTACTTCAAACTGCTCTTGTTCAAGGAGGAAACATATGGGGAATCCCAAATGGAAGAAGAAAGCACTTGATATTCCATGGATGCAGCTGGAAATGCTTCCTTTTGACTTCATGAGCACGCATTCAAATAGGCATGACCTTGGATATTTTTTTCCACTTGCAGAACACAATCAGCACTGTCCAGAATGAGAGTTTACTAGTAATTTTTAATTGTGCAGAAATTGTGATGTTTATAGTGAAAATGGTATGCCATTGAATTACCATAAAATTCATAGTAATTAAATACTTTATATCTTTAAGCAATTAGTGTGATGTAGTGACTTGTTGCCATTTGTTTTAATATTTAACCACACATGCTCTGCCAGCAGAGGATTGAGCTCTCGTAGGATGACTGGAGAGGGAGGGAAGGAGGAAGTGAGTGGGTGGGTAAGAAACGGTGATAAGAAAGGTTTTATTTCATCCTGCAGGTGACATTGAAGACACACTGCCATCTGGCATGATAAACATTATAATATATCAGCGCTTGTTTGCCAGATGTTGCTAGACACAAATAGGCAGTGGTTCTGATGCATAGGGATGATTTAGCAAAATGTGTCTTGCTGAATTGGAGTATCTGAGTTGTCCCATTTTATCTTGCTTCTACTGGCTAGGTAAGTAAAGCAGGAGGGAAATCAGAGTTATCAAGAATTTAGGAAATTGTACAGTAAAGCAAATATTCTGCTGCAGACCAACAGAAATAAGGCCATTCTGTGTAACAGTTGGTTCAAAATTGTACTGTCCTTGAAACAGGACAACACGTGGCAGTGTGCTGTGCCAACACTTCATACATTCATGTAAGCATTTTCCAGACATAGATTGCAAGGTGAATAAATGTTGTTACCCATATTTTTCAGTTTTTCAAAGCAGAACTTTTTAATTTCCATTTTGATCAGTGTGTGCATGTGTCTGAGAGCATGTCTAGGTCCTTGCTCCTTTTTTCCTTCTCCCTAGCTGATACCTAGAAAGTCAGAAACATCAGTATGCCTTTCACACAGATAATCAGACATTTTCTGTCCTGAGTTCCTTATACATTGAATAATCCAAGGTGATAAGGGACCCTACACCCCGTGAAAATTGAAGGTGAACATCAGCAGGCATTGTGGAGATTGGAAGGAAATTTGAGTGGCAAGAATTCTGCATTACCCTGAAGGTAGTCTGTTATTTTCATCTGTATTAAAGCTGTGCCAGGAATCAAGACAAGATGGAAAAAAACCCACAAACCACAGCAACTAACCAACCAAACCCTGGAAATTTTTTTTCCTCATTTTAGTCTTTTTCTACCAGGTCCATGGGCAGCCTATGGAAAACACAGGAATGAAATGTAAGAATGAAACAGGAATGAAGCATCTCTTTATTTCATGAGCTTTTGTATATTTGCATTTCTCCCAGTAACATCCTGTCTGTTTAGGACAATATATGTGGGATAATAACTGAGAGAGATAGGAAATGGCAAGCAATCTTCCACCCTGATAAAGCATCTATCTAGGTCTAGACTTCTGCTTTGACATCTTGGTTATATTGATACTGTAGACCAGAGTGATGGATGATATCAGAGCAGAAGAAGAAAAAAATAAATAAGGCATTGCTATAGAGATGTCCTCAAGGCAGGGCTTATGTCACATTATTTCATTTCTTAGGAAAAAATGAAATATCCTGCTGGGTTAGACCAGTGGCCCAAGTAGCACAGGCTTCTGATTCTAACAGTGCAAAAAGTGAGACTTTGCAAGGAGAAAATGTGAGTTCATCTATCATTTGTGGTATGCTTTCCCTTCCCCTGTACATCCCAAGCATGCCCTGCCACAATCAGTAGCATATCTGTTTGTGGATTTGTTGCCTATGGCTAATCTGTTTCCAACTCTTCAGTCCTGTTTGTTTCCATAACTTCCCACAGCATCCAATTCACTAGTGGCTATATAAAGACCTACATCCTTTAAACTCTTCTAGGCAACCTTCAGTGTTCTGAAGATAATTCTGAAGTGTTCCAGCTAGTTCTAACATTGTGGGACTTGTTGAACAATAATTCTGCATCCTGACAATCTACTGACTTCATGACTTTTTAAATTTCATCAGATTTTCACTGAGTGTCCTCTCCAAACAGAGATATTTTTAATCTTTCCAGATACAACAGCTCTGTTCTTATAAAAATTTTCTTCTCTGTATCTTCTCTATCTAAGCAATGTCCTTCTGGATGTGTGGAGATAAGGAGCATGCACAATAATCAAGATGTGACTGTGCAAAGTTTTTATGCAGTGGTAACTTAAAGTTTTGTATTTTGGTCTCAGAGGCCTTTCTGATGACACCTATTACTTTTTGGTCCCATAGCTGATCCTTTGAGGACACATTTACTGATTTTTCTTCACTCTGTGAAGTGATCACTGAACCCTACCTTCTGGTTCCTATAAACAATTGCTAATTCATATAAGGGCTTTCCCTCCAACCTCTTATCATTGCTTCTTTGATGGTCTTTCCAAAAATCTTCCTGGGGAACCAAACCTATAATGTTCATTGGACCAGCCTAGAGACGTGGTCACTGAACCTGTAAAGGTATTCCCTTTGCCGGTGTTATGCTGACCTTTGCCAACAGGCTGTCATGATTCTGTGACTTTCCACTGTATTACAGACTGTCTTGTCATGCTCAGGCTGGCAGTCAAACTTGGCAATCTATGCTTCTAAGACCCTGTTTGACCTTTTTCTGTAGGCAAATCACCTTGACACCCCACCACTCCTCTAGCACAGGGGATTCTAGCTGTGGTG
Organism: Sakesphorus luctuosus; assembly: GCA_013396695.1. Taxonomy (NCBI): domain Eukaryota; kingdom Metazoa; phylum Chordata; class Aves; order Passeriformes; family Thamnophilidae; genus Sakesphorus; species Sakesphorus luctuosus. The sequence continues at coordinate 457,391 of VWZD01000039.1, read as the reverse complement.
TATTTGACATGTACCAGCTGTGGCTTTGCACTCTCACAGTTTCTTCTGTTCTGCCAGGTAAATACCATCCAGTCCTGGTGATGTGTTCATTGTCTGTGTGGTTAAAAACATCCCATGTATTTATCTGTATCCTGTCAAGCCTCTCTGATTTACCTACTGCAGGAAAAGTTGGATGTTGGTATTTACACCATGTAGTAAGGGCTGATGGAAAGAGTTAATTCAGTTTTTTCACTGTGGGATAATATTCTCTGAGTCTTTTTTTCCTACTTTGGTCATCAAGCAGTCTCACCGATCAACTCACCTGCATCCTGCTCTTGAACTATCTAATGAACATGGGACTATCAATAAAAAAACTGCCCAGTGGATGCTATACAGTCCTTCTAACCATTACCTGTTTTCCTTTTGATCTGTTTCGCTTATTTGAGCAAACTTTCAATTTTTTAACTGTTGGCCTTTTCCCTGTGACAGCCTCCTTAACTTTCCTGTTGAGCTATGCAGGGGGATTATTAGACTGCTTTGTTTTCTTTTTGACTTATGGCACATATTTTATTTGGGCTCCTAACATAATAGTTTTTCCAAAATGTTGAGGATGCTTATAAATTTCTTGGGTTTGGACTATTCCTTTTAGTGTATGTTTTTTATTGGTTTTTTTTTTGGATCAATTGCCTAGTTTTTTGTAGTCTCTTTTCTTTTGTATTTTATTTATGAGAAACAAATTCTCTTGAGAAGTTAATAGGGGATATCAGGTCCTTGCTGGAGGTCTGAGTGAACGGATAAGAACCAGCCAGGGGCTCTGAGTCACTCACAACAGCAGAGAAGTTATTGTTGCTATCAGTCTCCTTATTATTCTAGTATTAACAACTTTTTATACTCTCTTTTACTCCAGTGTCACATTGCCATTGTTCATTTACACATTGCCCACACAAAATTCATTGTCTATATATATATTAGTGTTTTTTTTAAATGGCAATCCTTCTTGCCATGCTATTTCCATTAGAAATCTTGGAAAATTACGATTTTTTAAAATGAAAAAGCTTTGGGAAGAATTTTGTAATGGAAATTTATGTTTTTCTTGAAATTTTGTTTTTTTTTTGTTGTTGCTTCTTTGGGTTTTCTGAATGTTTACAGAGTTGCTTAATGCAATAATATGAAACATGTCTAATCTGTTACTCTGAACTTATCTTTTTGCTCCCTATACATTTTTCCACTTCTTAAACCTCCCCCAGTTCATACTCCATAGCTATTTTCTTTGCTCTGTGAAAGTTTTGGAGCATTAACAGGAAAAAAATGCAATGAAAGAGGGGATGGAATTTCATGTATCCTGAGAAGGTTAGACAATATTTATTGTATTTGCTAAATGATGGAAGGAGAAGATGGGGGGAAAGAGGCCTTTCCAGTGCAACAATATTTCAATTTCTTGTGTGAATCTGCATTGATTTCTTTTCTACTTTCTTTTAGTTGTCTATTTATGTCTCTAGAGTTGGCCTTTTTCTTGCACTTTTTTCATTTTTCTTTGATGCATCATTGTCAAGTTCCACCTCATAGATAATGAGTGTTGTACCTTTGGATTTCATTGTTGGCATTTCCAAAACTAGAAATACCTGACTATCCAAAAAGAAAAAGAAGTATTTCATGTCAGAAACGGCTGCTAAATACTGTGTCTTTTTCTGACTAAGTTTATTATTTTCTATATATTTAAAAGAGCCGCTCCCCATAGTACTGAACATAAGCCTCTATTTCATCCCTAACATGAAACAGAGGTGTGATTAATTGGCTTTTCATGTATAGAAAATAACTAGAGTCTGTGTATAAACTAGAAGATATGTTTCTGATGTCACTATTTGTTTGAGGAAATGTCATTTAACTTCACATGGTGCAAAGAGGAAACTGAAATGAAGAAGCGATTGTGGGAGTCATTGAAAGAAAACAAAACCCAAAGAATGTCATATGAAGCATTACAAAGCTTTGCGTAGGGTGGTGGCTTCCACTTGTGTCTTCATGGGAGAATAAGGTCTTCTGCATATGTTTCTATGCTGTTGTCTGGAAGCCCTTTGATTTGTCTTTGTTATTGTAGGTTTCTCTGTAATTATCAATAAATGCAATGAGACAATGAGATAAAATAAAATATGGACAATAAACTAACCAGCACAGGACAGTCATTGTTAATGAAAGATGAGAGAAAGGGAGGTGTAAGAGCTGATGCAATCTCCCACCACTTCTATAACTAACAGGCTCCTGCTGAAGTGACCTTGGTGGCGAAATTTCTTCACAGGAGTGAAGTGCTCATCACTGGTTTCTTTGAGGTACAGAAGGGACATGATTTTTTGGTTTTAGAAATTGCTGACTAAAACCAGTCTGACTTCTGGATTCTTCTGGGTGTATGTGTGTCTCTACAGGACGTACATGAACAGTTGTATACACCACACAGTGCTGAGAAATATCATCAAGGATGCTTTGTAGAGTTTATAACCCACATGGTGTCAGGAAGAGTTATCTTTCTTGCTGACAGAAGAAATTTGCACCCACATGAACTATGAAATGTAGCATGTTTGTTTGCTGGGTATTATCAATTACTTTGGTTGTTCCTTATGTGTTTTGAATTCTAGAAAGGACCATCTGGCTTCAGGGAGGCTTCTCTAATGAGAATGATAAATGCCTTCTGGAAGACTGGTAACTTTCTATGACTTTGGTAGGTACTTTAAACATTTTTAGCCAGAGGGTCTGACAGACATTAGGGTTTCTTCTTTTAATAATGGCTGCCAACACTGTACGTCCCATGTTCGTATTTAACATCTGTAATAAATGAACTGATTTTCACTGATCTTCAATTCAAAAAAGTCAAGGAAAATTATGTACAGCACATGAAAAATATCTTTTGGTTTGACATCCAGCTTTAATGCATGTGACTGTAGCAAGTCACCCTAAACATTCAATAGAGGCAGAGGGCACATAGGATTTGTCAGATCCTATTGGGTGACCTCTGCTCACATACTCTGAACGAACAAGTTCCCTTTCAAGTGATCAGTTGGCAGGATCATCTTCATCATTATCAGCATGCCATAAAACAAGCAAGAGTCAATCATGGAAAAAGTTTCTGATCAATCTGTTTGTCTTTGAATTCACTGTTATAAACACTTCATATTGTGTTACTCCTACAAAATCAAGTGAATTTCACTAAAACCCCCCCCAAAACAATAGACGCACAAGTCAATTTTTATAACAAACCATAGTAAACTTCTATTGACTACTAGCTGAGAAAGAGTAACTTGGCATGAATTCATTTTTAAGAATAAGAAAATTATTAATTATTTTCATGGAGCATAAATGAATGTGTCTAGGAAAAGTATTTTCTAATTTTATTTTGTTTTGTAATAACACTCATGGATCATCTGAATTCTGTGGAATGTTGATAGTCTGGGTAGAGTCAGAGGAAATGGTAGCATTTGTTATGGCACTGGATTGGGATTTTGGGTTGGGGCCAAAACTAATTTTTGATTGTTTGCAGCTGAGACTGTTAGAATGAACTTCTTGACCATAATTGTTCTGGAACAATCACATTCTGTTGGAAATAAGGGGATAATAACAACTAATATCAAGTCCTTCAAAGAATTAATTTAGTCTTTTTGATGTTCATGAATTGTTAATGTGCAGCCTCTGAATTTATTTGAACTTCTAAATAAATTAATTTTCTCAATATTTTGATAAACACTTTTTTCTTCTGGATTGTTTATAAACAATTACTTGCAAGTGCTCCTCAATCAAAATTTAATTGATGTTCATTAAATTTTCTCACAGCCAATGTTCTCTGTGTTATATTTAGAACTAGGCAATAAACTTTTCTTCCAACTTTTTTTTTTTTAATTAAGATTTATAAAAAGCCCCAAACATTGGGAAATTTCTCACCAAAGAAGTGCTAGGCTTTCATGGTACCCCAATGTTATCCAAGTGGACTGTATAATCCCTACATGGAACAAATATTTGTTCTTTATATTTGGGATTACAGTCACTTCTTTTTTTCCCTTGTATTTTGACCTAGAATGTTTTTTCACAAAGACTTTATTTTCACCAACAACTTAATGAAAAAATGTTTTGGTTTAAGCCAACAGTATTTCCAGAGGAAAATGGTTTGGATGAAAAAACCTCTATTAGCTCTAACTATAACACACATTTTAAAGTAGAATTGGTCTAAGCTTCTCAAAAACAGAGAAGAAACCACCATGATCTTCTATTTCTTCAGTTCAGTCTTCAGAAAATAAACCAATTTAACTATTTGTCACTGCAAAAAAGCCCAAAACAACTTTTCCGATGAACTTGGCCTGGAGCAGCAATTTTTGTGCCCATGAGTAAGATGTGTGAGGTGGGATTCTCTGGCAAAATGGAGCTGTCTAAACCCAAGTAGGTCAACTGAGGTGCTTTCTAAAGGAAATGATTTCTGTTATCTTAAGGTACATGTCTACAACAGATAGACTGTAGGTGGCATGGCAGTATTTTTAACCAAACTCTGCTTGTATTATCTGAAACAGTCATTTATATATCTTTGCATTAGTGGATAAGCTCTTTAGAGACTTTTTCCCAGAATAAATGTTCTCATTTGCAAGTCCCTTAATCTCATGCTCTGTGAATTCTTTTATTATCCATTTAGAAAGAAGTATTTCTTTGAATGCCCTGTCCAGCCAATTTCTTCTCTAAATGCCACATGGAAAGGAGAGAATGTGCTGTGTTTGATGTTGGGCTGCCTAAAGCCTTTGAGATGGAATGACTTCTTACTTCTAAGATATGCATGCCAGGAAGTACCAAATATTACTAATCTCTAAAGCTTTTATGTCATTAAAACACAAAATAACAAGCTACCATGACATAACTCTGTATAGAGGATACTTGGAGTGAGGCAGATGAAATTAAATGCTTAAAAGAAGTCTATTCCCTTTGCCTACACATTTTGTCCTTTCAGGATAGGGTTTTTTCCTTTCTCATAATCCTTTGTGGACATAAGCAAACTCCACAGTACCCCTAAGGATCCCTAGGAAAGCGTCCTTCACATCACTTTTCTAATGTGACTTCTGCTATGTTCTCTGTTGCCAGCAACCCTCCAGCTATGTTCTGGATTTTCCTTTCTGTGTTTGGACTCATTATACATTTCTAATTCCCTTTTGGTGCTATTGCATTCCAGAAGCTTCACCCAGCTGTGGTTATTCTGTTACTTTCCGTGGGGATGCTATTTCTCCTCTATTCAGAGCACAGCACAATTGGCAAACAGAGACTAGGAACCAATTAAATGGCTGTACCATCTATTGGAGATAGAAAAGCAAGTTGTAATTTGCTTTGTGTTATATCTTCCTCTGTCCCTAAGCTTTCCCTATAATCTCCATCATGTGCTTGTGCAAGGAAAGTTGTAGCCAGTTTTATTCTTACAGTTGTTGACAAACTTGCAGCTTCAGTACATACTATTGCAAACGCACAGCTTCATCTCCCTGGTAACCTCTTTTCGGGACTCCTCAGTTTTAAAGCTTGTTCAGGATGCTATAGCACAATTGTTCCTTGATCTGAGCAAGTAAAGGAAAATACATAGACAAGCACACAAACACAAAAATGCAGATGTACACACCTGCCTTGCCTTTTTTGATCATCAGACTATTTAAGACTTGAAACCAACCAAGATTGCCAAGACAAGTAAACAGAAAATAGAGTAGTTACCCTCATGCTTCTCAGTTCTCCATTTCTATTCAGGTCTCTCCTATTGCAGCTTGAAGACTTGTTACAATTTGCTTGAAACTTTATGCTTTATTAAAGAAAATATAAAATAATACTTGAAAATCAACACTTTTTGTGCTGAATATAAATGTAAGAAATGGACAAGATTTTTCCAAACAGCCTCTAAGGAGGTTGACCCAACAAAAAAACAATGAAGCTGCAAAAGGATATTTCTACAGATTTAGTTCTTAGCTTATCAGCCTTAGGGAGAAGGTTTTGTTATAAACTCTGAAACTTGGTATATTATGAAAATGCATAGTTTCTGCTAATTTTCCTGAGAATTAAATATAAAGTATGTAAGCACCCAAGATCACCTATGGAATAACAATGAGCATTACGAAGTATCCATTCCTAGGGGAAAAAGTCAAGAGGAGGAAGAATGTGAAAAGACATTATACTTGTCTGACCTACTGACTTGGGTCCCTGGAATGGTAGATGGTAAATAGTAGTCTGAAAGAACACAGATGTTACACAAAAACATGTGAACTCTATGACAAGAAGAAAATGAAAAAAGACAACAAAGTAACAGTCCTTTCTTTTGGGAAAAAAAAAAGACATGAGATTATAGTGTTTGCCTGTATATTTGAGAACAAGGCAGAAATACACATAAGGAAGTGGGTGTTTGTTTTCTTATATTTAGCTGAAAGCTACAGAATCCAAAAGCAGTTTGTACTTTCTATAATTGCAGAAGAGCATATACACTTGAAAGAGCTGTCTGCATTTTGCTACTTCATTTGAGACACTACAGATGTTTTATTAAGTGAATTGCAATATCGTCTCACCTTGAGAGTCCAGCATTATGTGGTGATGTAATGGGATGTTCTTCCTTTTATGTTCTTTCTTATTCTTTTCACCCATTTATTCATTTTAATGCTTAGATAGGTGATTTGAATAAGTCAGATGCACTACCTTTTAATGTTCTTTCTATCTTATCCTATGTTAAACTGTTTCTACTGAGTAAGAGGAGAAAGGGAGGTCTTTTGCATGAATGGATTTATGCATAATAATCCCTTTCCATGGCACAAGAATGAGTGGGTTAGCAGAGTTCTGTTTCTTCTTTGATATTTTCAGGACAGTGATTTTTAGATGACTTGATGTTTCAGACATTCCTGAAACCTACATCTTGGATGGACATGAAAAAGTGTAATTTGTTTGAGAATCACATCTGTTTTTATTTTTAAATGCAAGTTTTTAAGGGAAAAGGGATATTTTACCAGGCCAGGTGACAGAGCTGAGGAAAAATGAATGTTATTTTCTGCTTAAAAATTCTTGTTTGGTTCCCTGACTAACAAGGACTGATTTTGAAGCCGATTTTTTTTCCTTTGTATTATTTTATTTAGTAAGAGATACCATGTCTCTTTAACTCTTCCGCCTTAGGACATGGGGGCTACCACATCTTTATTTCATTTTAGGAATTCTGTTTTCTAGCTTGTTAGTACTTGGTGATTTGTCTGCTTGGGAATCTCTTCTCAGTTTTTACCTATTTTGCTCTCTTCATTCCATTTTTAATCAATTTATATAAAGCACTTCTTAAATAAATATTTCCTTTATTACACAGAATATAGAATCATAGGATCATAGAATGTTTTTAGTTGTAAGGGACCTTTAAAGGCCTTCTAGTCCAACCTTCTTGCCATGGACAGGGACACCTTTCACTAGAGCTCAGAGCCCCATTCAACTTGACCTTGAATATTTCCAGGAAAGGTGTATCTACCACTTCCCTGGGCAACTTGTTTCTATGTTTATAACACTCATCATGTCAAACTTCTGTCTTATATTATACCCAATCTAAATCAACCCTCTTTTAAAATCATTAAAAAGAACTCCAAAGTACATTGTTATTTTTAAAGTGATTAAAAAATTTTGAAAACCATTACCCTTTGTCCTGTCTTAACAGGATCTGCTAAAACGTCTATCCTCATCTTTTGTATAAACCACTTTTAGTCACTGGAAGGTGCTTTAAGGTCTCACTAGTGTCTTCTCTTTTCCACAGTAAACAACCACAACTCTTTCAGTCACTCTTCATAGGAAAGATGCTCCAGTCCTCTGATTATTTTTGTGGCCTCTTCTGGACTCTTGCCAACAGGTCCATGTTCTTCTTTAGTTGGGGGCCTCAGAGCTGGACACAGCACTCCAGACAGGGTCCCACAAGGGCACAGTAGAGGGCCAGAATCACCTCCCTTGACCTGCTGGCCACGCTGTTTTGAAGCAGCCCAGGATGCAGTTGGCTTTCTGGAATGCAAGTGCACATTGCTGGGTCATGCTAAGCTTCTCATCCACCAGCACCTCCAAGTCCCTCTTGGCAGGGCTGCTCTGAGTCCATTAATCCCTCAGCCTGTATTGATACTGGAGATTGCCATGACCCATGTGCAGGACCTTACACTTGGCCTTTTTAAATGTTGTGATGTTCTCATGAGACTTCTTAACCTTGTCCAGGTCCTTTAGATGGCAGATAATTTTCCTAAACATTGTATTTCATATCTGTTTATTGCTTTCATTATTATCACTATTAGTTTTGGGCTTTTTCCTTCAGTAAAACTATCTGAATGATCATGTTTGCTTTCATGGTAACAATTTTCATATATTCCTGAAAATATTTGAATAATAGATCTCATTCTCCTTATAAGTCACTGATTCATACAGCTACTGAGCCACCACCATTCTTGTGCCAGCCTTTGAGCATGTCCAGAATTGGAGCATAGAAAATTTTATATAATATGCTTCTCTTTATCATGAAAGGTCTATTGAAAACTCCTTGGCAAGGAAGGAGTTCTGTAAGATTTCCAAACACATAAAGGACCATCATCTGATCCTAATTAGACCAATCTGTCAGCCTAAGCCAATGTCCACTGAAGGCATGACAAAAACTCCTATTACTCTCAAGAATATGATTCAAAACCTACCGCTTAAGCTAAGGACTTGATTTGACTTTTAAAAAGCATGTAAATAAAACTGCTGTGGATGTGTGAAATCCCACCATGGCTGATGGGGGGATTTATGTCCAGGACAGTTTGGTTACACATTGCAATTCGTTGAGGAGAATAAGCTGCTTGACACTGGATCAACACAGAGCCTAATCAGCCTGCAGGAAATAAACAAACTCCCTATCTCTCCAAGAAGTACACAGGGCAAGGCTAAGCAGCACTGGGAAATCCTAGACTTCAAATCAAGATGCATGTCGACTGTCAGGCTTTGGAAGCAGAAAGCTGAGCTAACTTAGTTGTGACATGGGAGATCACCAGCAGGAAGAGCACATGCTCCAGAAAAAAGCTCAGCTGTGGATGTCAGTGGCAGCTTGCAAATGAATGAGAGACATCTGAGAACATGAATGACTGATATTGATAGTAGTTAGCATTAAGTAGGTGTTCTTCCTCCTTCTGGGAACTTCTTTGACTAGGAAAACCCCTTGTCTTGCTTCTCTTAACCCCAACCCCTTGTACAGCCAAAGTTTTCTTGGTGGTTTTTGCAGCTGTAAGAGCATTGTATTTCTTTTAATTTAAATGTCTGAGACGCAAAAATTCTCAGAATTTGATGGAAATGAGAGAACCTTCATGACCTCATGCAGAGGCATCATACTTGATAAATGGTGATGTTGTAGACCTAGTTTTGATCTTGTATGGAGACATTGTAATTGATAAATAATGATGTTTTAGAGTCAAGATATAAAGAACAGCAGAACAACTCTTAACAGGTCAAGATGTCTGGAGACATGACAGTGGATATGGCCATGGACTTATGTTACAATATTATAAGATATATCATAGATTCATAGAACAGCTTGGGTTGGAAGGTATCTTGAAGATCATTTAGTTCCAACATCCCTGCTGTGGGCAGAGGTACCTTCCACTAGAACAGGTTGATCAGAGCTTCATCCAACCTAGCATTGAGCACTCCCAGGTACTGGACATTTACAACTTCTCTGGGCAACCTTATCCACTGCCTCACCACTCTCACAGTAAAGATTTTCTTCCCGATATCTAATTCAAACCCACTTCCTTTCAGTTTGAACCACTCCCCCTTGTCCTAACCCTACACACCCTTGTAAAAAGTCTCTCTCCCTCTTTCCTGTATGCCCCCTCTAGGTACTGGAAGGTTGCAATTAGATCACCCCAAAATCTTTTCTTATCCAGGCTGAACAATCCTAATTTTTGTAATCTTTCCTCATAGGATAGGTGCTCCATTCCTCTAATCACCTTGTCAACACTCCTTTGGACCCTCCCCAGATCATCCATGTCCTTCCTGTACCAGTACCCCAGAGCTGGATGCAGTACTGAAGGTGGGATTTCATGAGAGCAGAATAGAGGGGCAGAATCACATCCCTGGACCTGCTGGTCATGGTCATTTTGATGCAGCCCGGGGTACAGCTGGCCTGGGCTCTGAACACACATTGCTAGCTCCTGTCCTGCCTATCATCAACCAGCACTCCCAAGTCCTTCTGGGCAGGTCTGCTCTCAATCTGTTCAGCCCCTAGCCTGCATTGATATCAGGAATTGCCCCAGCACAGGTGCAACACCTCACACCTGCCCTTGTGAAACCCCATGAGGCTCCCATGGGCCTGGAGTCTGTCCAGGTCCCTCTGGATGACATCCCATCCTTCAGGTATGTCAACCACACAACTCAGCTTGGTGTCATCTTCAAAATTCCTCGAGGTGCACTTGATACCTTTCTCTGTGTCACTGATGAAGATATTAAATAACGCTGGTACTAATACAGATCCTCTGAGGTGCACCACTCATCACTGATGCCCATCAAGACTGTAAGCTATTGACAACTACCCTTTGGATGTGGCCATCCAACGAATTCCTTATCCATCTAACAGTCTGCTCATCAAATTCAACTCTCTCCAGTTTAGAGTGGATGTTGTGGGGGGGTCTATATCAAAGGCTTTACAGAAGTCCAGATAAATGACATCCATAGCCCTTTCTTTGTCAACTGATGGAGTCACTCCATTGTAGAATGCCACCAGCTTGGTCAGGTGGGTCTTGCCCTTGGTGAAGCTGTGTTGGCTGTCTCAAATCACCCCTCTGTTCTCCATGTGCTTTAGCATAGTTTCTAGGAGAGTCATATATATATGGTTACACTAAGCTATGCTGTGCCATACCACACCGTGCCATACCGTGCCATACCACAGGACATTACACTACTCTATACTGCACTGCACTACACTACAGTACTACACCTTACCACACCGTATTTAGCAAAAATCAGGTAAGACCTATTTACCTGCTGTGGGCCTTGCTCACTTTCATCTACCATGTAACAGTCTTGCTTATAAGCTAGCGCCGTTTGTTTTGGTAACTAATTTTTTGTTCAGTAGTTGCAAACTTTGATTCCAACATCAGACAAAATCTCAAATACATGTAACAGAGCTGCCACTATTTTTAGACTGCAGCAATTCTTTTATAAGGACACAGTTCTTGTACAGTGTATATTAACGCCTCAGAAAGCCTTTCCACGTGGTAAAATAGATTTGGAGAACAAAAGCGCTGAACATTGCAACTTGAATAAGATGACGGTCTTTTGTTGTTAGCTTTGAAGCACTGAACAATGTCTATGACTTGTTCTGCAAAAGAGAAAGGGAGAAATAGAGACTTTCACCTCCATTTACATTCTAATGTTCTCTCACAATAGAATTCCTCTCTGGTTGTGGAATAAATACCATGTGATAGCTTGGGGATATTGCTTTAATTTATGAAACTGGTGACAACAGAATGGGACACAAACCATCCCCTTTTCCCAGTGTTTATTGCCACTGCTTGGGTGAGGCTTGAGCAGGAATAAGCAGTGCAGTGAAACCTTCCACAGTATGAGGGCTGCACTGGCTTGACAGATCATACTGATTCCAGTTATTAAAATGATAATCTGGCATGGTTTGCTTTAACAGTAGCCTCTTTGCAAGTAATAAATCCCATGCTGAACTGTTAATGCTTCCCATCAGACAGTCTCATCAGACACAGGAGCTGGTGGTGATGTCAGGGTGGTGGTGAGGAGAAGGCTGGTAGCATGGAGAGACACGTCAAATAATAAAATATGAATTGGATGTAGGGTGTTTTCCTGCTATTTATTTTCCTGGCAGCTTTTTGCTTCTAATAATATGTTTGATTAGCAAACATAACACCCAGCAGAAGACAGAGGAAGTACTCCAAGAGCAAATTGATTTGCTGAGGCATGTACAGTTTTAGGTTTGTTACAACTAAATCCTTCTACTCCTAACACAGATTTGCATACTGTCTTCTGCAGAAATCTGCTTTATATCTACCTGCAGCTACCTAGCCCTGTATGTATGTATTTGAACTGCTGTCATGTTGCATCTAGCTGTCAGCACCGGGATGAAGCAAAATCTGAAAAACTGTCTGCCCTTTTCTTACTGTGACAATCTATGAACTGTTTGGCTATCATTAAAGTTGTCAGCATGGTGCAAACAGCTCACTGATGTTTTACCAGGGTTATGATTGTTCTCACTTGGCATTACTGTCATCAGAGGCACATCAGGAACTTGCATACTGGCTTAGGGTTGCTGCTTTTAAGCCAATTTTAATTCAATATGCATGAAAAACCACATATCTTTACCCCATATTCTCAATAACAGTCCAGTAGGAAGTCTGTTGGACACAGAGAAAGAATGGTCAGGTAATCACACCACATATTATAGGTTAGATGCAGACAGAATTTACTGCTTATTTTTACTCTGTGTTTAGTACTTTAACGCACTCAATCTTGTGTCTTTTCAAAGCTCAGATCAGGGCTTCCTGCTGTATGCTGCAAAAAACTGGGCAAATTGGATGCTGTCCAAAAATTTTTTTTTTTTTTGCAAATGCCATGCTACCTGGTCAACTAATTTTGGATATATTCAAACGTCAGGCTAAGTTAACAGTTCCCATTCTATAGTGCTGATCTGGCAGGCTGGACAACCAGAAGCTTTAAGATTCACATGGCTGTTTGACTCTTTAGTCATTCACATGTGTGTGAGTGTGTTTGTGTAAAGAAAAATAAGAGAGAGGTTGTGTTTGGACCTGTGCAGAATATATTGTGTAGATTTTTCTGTATATTACTACAATTGCAGTTTGGTTTTGCATGTTTTTAATGGGAACTAGTTAAATGGTGGAATGTATTGGTGAGGAATTAAAAACAGACTTTGGGAAAGTACAGTATGACAAGAAATTCTGGGTGGAAAGGCAATTAAAAAAATACTTAAGGTTTTCAGAAGTCATTTGGTATTTACTAAAATCCTGTCCTCACTTGGGGAACCAGTCAAGAGAATACTCCAGGCAGATGCAGTGGATGACATGACTCTTGTTGCCCACTTCACTCTATGTACCTCCTTGATGATTTAAATTTACAGCAATATTGTACCCACTGCTGTATGTCTTGCTTGGGTCTCTTTCAGATGTGGCTTCTGGCCAGACCAACATGATGAATAGTGGGTCAAGTTCAAAGGGTTTAGTTCAGATTGCAAAATCATTGCAAAACTGAGCCAGTCCTCAGAAGACCTCAGGCTTCAGTACAGCTGAGCTGGGTCCTCATATTGCCCTGCAAGACCTCTTACTGGTTCATATTTCCATTGCTGCAATGCAGTCTATCGTGCTGGGAATGAACAGTGGTGGTCTGCCACTCAGCCCTATTTGCATGGTAAGTTACAAGGGAAAAAAAATCACAATCCCCCAAAAATCTGTGATCATTTGTCCTTGTTTTGGCAATACTGCTGGGGGTTTTTTCTGTGCTAGATAATGGCCAATACCATCTTCGAGGTCACCTGTTCTCCCTCAGTCTCTGACGCTCAACCTCCAGACTTTGAAACACTTTTTGAAAAACATGATTGCTTTTCAAAGAATTCAGTACAAGAAGACCTGATTTGCATGTGTGTGATTTGAGCTGGATGCCATGGCAAAGAGAATCAATTGTGTTAATACTTGGTGCCCCTAACATCATTTCAAAGGTAAATAAAATTTTCTATTGTCCTTCTTACTTGGTAATTACTAAACCAGCAGGTTTTAAAATATATTTTGGAAACATTGTTGAAAACATTCCTTAGCTGTCTTCTGTCAAATGCATTCAGGCTAGTAAACACTTGGAAAAAAGATAAATCAGTAACTTCTTGGTTACAATACTCTCTTAGTTCATAGCTAGACTCAAGGGAAAAGAAAGGGAAATTTAGACAGATTGTCTATGGTTACACTTGTTCAATTCTTTGAAATGGAAGACAGTTGTATTATAGTTATTGATTTCAGTGGAAACAAGTTCTTGCATCAAAGAAAGGCCCATTCCATGGAGAGAGAAACTGCCTCAATATCATCTGTTTATACAGAGAATTTTCTGCCTGGGGGCTAGGATGAATCTGAGCCTTTCTCCTGCTCCAGAGGCAAAGGTAACAAACCCAATTGCTCAGCTCTGTCATGGGAAGGAAGCACCTGGTCCAGCTCCAGAGGCAGTTGTGTTAGGGTTGAAATGCGAGCACCACAGATGGTCACTGAGTGAACATGAGATGTGGGTAAGATGCATGCATGAAGTGGGAGGCATGGCATGAAAGAGCTGCTTAGGGAGATTTGATGTTGGGAAGGAGACTTACCATTGCCCTCTTTCCATATGTGGACCATCAGATACACAGAAGAAAGTGGCAGTGGAAAGCAGAGAGGGCAGAAGGGAATGACGTAGATAAATAGAGTCTACACAGGTAAATCTTCTCATCTTTGGCATAAGGGCAGTGGGCAAAGTTGTGAGAACAGCATGGTCACCTGCAGAAAAAGAAAAAACATTGCCAGCAGGATGAGAGAGGTGATTCTCCCGCCTGCTCAGTGCTGGTGAGAATCACCTGGAGTGCTGTGCCCAGTCCTGGGCCACCTACAGACAGACATGGACATACATGTCCAGCAAACAGCCACTAAAGTAATTAAGGATTTGGAGCATCTGCTATACAAGTGTCTAAGCTGGATCTTTTTAACCTGGAGAAGACTCAAGAGGATCTTATCAATGCCTTTAATAGCTGAAGACAGGATGCAAAGAGGACAGAGACAGGCTCTTTTCAGTGGTGCTGAGTGAGAGGACAAGAGACAGTGGCACAACCTGAAACAGAGAAGTTCCATTCAAATGTAAGAAAAAAGCATTTTCACTGTGGGGGTGACTGAGCACTGAAACAGTTTAGCCCAAAATATTCTTTGGTGTTCATCCTGGGAGATATGCACTATCTGACTTGACACACCTTCAAGCAACTTGTTTCTGCTGGCCTTGCTTTGGGAAGGGGCTTGGACTATACCTCCAGAGGTCCCCTTCCACCTCCACCATTCTGTAATTCTGTAGTAAGGGGAAGTTCTTACATAAATATGGATTTTATTCACCAGATACATGTGTTAGTTCTTCTCTGTGTGGTGCTATTTTCAACAGTACTTGATTCTCAACAGTGCTTTGTAAAGCTCATCAGTTTAGAATGAATAGCTTTAAACATGGTCCAGAGAGGGTCTATAGATCCTCACTTCCCTTTCATTACAGTGTTTAAGACCTTAAATCATGTAGCTTGCCACTGAGAGTTTAATTGATGTAAAATGAAGATCAAAAAAAAAGCGGTTTTACTTTCCTGAAAATAGCACAGCGAGCATCATAATGGGTTTTTATTATACATTGCCATAGAAATCAGTGTCTTTCTTAATCCCACAATATTTTAAGAAGTTATAAATAGAAAAGGAATCTTAATATACCTTTAGAAGTAGTTTTATGCAATATAAGACTACTTCTGATTTATTCCGTAATATTTTGCTGATATAAATCTCTCCCAAAAATTTTACAGGGTGTTAACTTGGCTTTATATTAAGATTCTATTAATAAAACATATGTAAGGGGTTAATAAATGATTGATAGTGACTGTAAATCCTTTATAGATTTGGGCCATATCTGAGTTATAAGCACATCGATAGATGACAATACAGAATGTTCTAAGAGCTAATCAATCAAGTCATTGGAGTGCATAAAATGTACATCCATTATTATTTAAAGCTCCAAGCATAATGTATTAACCTTTTATAAACCACTTCAAAGTGGAATTTTATTTAGAAATATAGTATGGTTTGAATAAAGAACATCTCTGGTATTTCAGAGACTTCAAGTATATCTTCTATGAGGTCCATTTGATGCTGGTCCAGGTGCTACCCATGGTACCTGCAGTTGCAGAGGACTGGGCGGCTTAATTTAGAAATTCCCTTGCAGTCCTGAATACCGAACTTATGCTTCCAAACTTCAATGGGAAAACATAAACTAAATATGGTCCATTAAATAAACAGAGTATCACCAGGTTCTGACATCTAACAACTTCTATCTTTGCTTCCTTCCAATGAGAGTGATGATTGTCTAAAAGACTTCTCCTTGAAATGATCAAACCATTTATACAGATTGTATACTCATTTCTTGTCATGCAATAGAATTTTCTCATTGAGGACTGGAAACTCTTCCCCCATGTTATTAAACTGCCCTCTATAAAACAGCAGTCCTACATACTGTTCAGAGAAGATAGACAAAGAGAAATAAATCAAGTAAACAAATTCCTAACTTGTCCTGAAAACACTCAGATGTATGTCTTGTTTTTTAAGATAGAGTTTATGAAATTTCAGTATTAGAATGCAAGATTAGTCTACATTTGTGAAGAAAGCACTGACCTAAATAGAAATCAAAATAATATGCTTGAATAAATATTTAGGTATCAGTACAGCACTTCATATGCTTCTTGAATTGTTGCCTCTGAAGAGAAGTTGGTTGGAGAAGGTAAAGATTTGGTTCATTATTCATAGTCATGTCATGTTTGGCCTTTGGCATAGGCTTGAAGAATTCTGGCATTGCCAAGTGCTGAGAATATAGGCCCAAATCAACAACCAGCTCATGCATGGTTGGCTTTATTGACCAAGTAGTATAACTACCAGTTAGCAGTCCAGGAACAGCTGCCTTGGAAAGAAGCTGGTGAGAGGGAATAAAGCAGCAGACACTGCCATTTGTCTGAATCAGTTTTGTATACCAGATTTTAGCTCTATTTGCTAACATTAGCTGGAGAAAAAGTCACATAAAGTCATTAAAATAATTTTTTAAATATATTAAAGTCAATTTTCAGCAATATAGAATTTGGCCCACTGAGGTGTATGGAAGCAAAATGTCAGTATTGATAACTTTCTTTTTGTTGCGTTCACCACAAAACATCTCTTCTTTGCTCAGAGTCCTGGAACACGGAGTAAATTTCAGAAATTTGATAGATTTGATAAGTTTTTTTATTTTTGCTTTTTATAAAATAGTCTCTTGTCTGAATTGTCTTGAATAATTGTAATGATTAATTGTGGGGCTTGTGACTCTTCTTAAATGGGTTTTTGTCTTTCTTATATACAGAGGAGTTTGGAGGTGGTATTAACCCAAAGATGAACCTGCTTATGATGACACCTGACTACAAAATGTTTTCAAACTTCAATAAGCTTTGACTGGCTTACAAGGGAATCATCTTGGAAAAAAATAAATGTTTTGCCTGGACGACTCTCCCACATCTGTGTTTTTCTAGTGAGATCCCTAAAACAAATATCTGATAGGGCCCTGAGCTCTTGGAAAAATGCCAAATGCTGCATTTGGAAAGATCAGAATTGCAAAATAGATATTTTGAAAAGAGCATACAAAAATCCTTACATGGCCTCAGTGCAAATGGAGAACAAGAGCTGTCACATGGCCAAAATGTGTCAAGCGATGGGCTTGTATTCTTCACTAGCTGCAGGACTGTGTATGCATAGCAGATTGCAGTCCTTAGGTGTCCTCTTTAACCCATATCCATAAAATAAAAAACTAGAGTCTGCAATTATTATCTTCGTGTGTATACCATCTCGCACTACTGCTTTTGAACTCCAGCTGGAGGGACAGCTTTTGACTTGGAGTGCTGCTCTTAACTGCCCGGAAACTTTCCTGGTCACATTAGCCAAATTGCAGTGCAAAGGAGTCTTCAATGAGGGCTTTGGGCATGGTTTTTAATCTCTGAGTGTTCATGGGTTTTGTAGAGATGGGCATTGCTCTTTCTTTTCTTGTGCGTTTTGCTCCGCAGTCCCCAAAGTCTCTCTTTGTGTTTTGTTCAATGTCTGGCTTAGCTGACTTTAATTTATCTTGGGCTGCAAAGCACAGCACCTGAGTAATTGGGTCTCTATCCCACTCTCCATTGAGAAGTGTGTAATAACAAGCACAAACAAAGTAAGTGTTGCTCATTTGAGCTTAAATATCTCATGACCATGAAGGGAAGGAATCTTATTGAAAGGCAGTGTTTGGCTGCCTTCTCTGTCCATGAGTTTAAGAGAGGATTAGGAAATTCAAGTCAATTACTCACATAAGTAGCATTTATGGGACAGACAATTCCCATTTTCCTTTCTTTTCCTTCAGTTTCCAGAACTTTAGCTCTTCGTGGTATTCCACATTTGCATTCCCTAGTTGACTGAAATACAACATCAAAAAGACATTGAGCTGGACAGTGCAGAGATCTGCTGATGAAAGAGTAGAAGATTTAGTGTATTAAATAAGGACTTAATATACCTGTTAGTTTGATTTATTTTGGTATTTCGTTTTCCCTCGCTGTTTAGGGACAATTAAAGTCTTGAGCCAGATTCTCAGCTGTCACAAATCACTCAAGTAAAATGAAATCAATGAAGCTACACTGATTCATATCCACAAAGGATCTAGTCCATTCACTGGTGTCAAGTGAAAACATGGATTTGGTGTAGCAGATTTGGGAATAGGTCAGAGGTATTCAGCATAAAAGCATGTTCACATTATCTCTTCGACCTACAAGAATATACAATGATTGGAAGTTTTATAGATGTATCTGGCTTCCTGGCATATGAACAAATAAACCAAGATAAATATAGGACTGCAAATTAGAGTTCAAGTGCTCCCCAGTGTGACATTTTGCAGTTCCACAGTGTCTCAGAGCATGCCTGCAACCAGACACATAGAAGAAAAAAAAGTGCATCAGACAGATATGTCAGTCTGCCTTTCTGATTTCTGAACGTTAAATTTTGCAGACTCTTAAAATAATGAAATTTTCTCTTGTTTTGCAATACAAGAATAAATATACTGTAAGTTTTGACTCATATTAATGTCTTAGTTTTGAGGGGAAGAACCAAAATATTTACCCACAAACAGGGGAGGGGATTCCTCCACAATAATCATGTCACCCTTTATCAAATTTAAGAAAGGGAACTTTAATCAGAAAATGGATATAAGAAGGATAACTGTTCTTAACTGCTGTATATATATATGTGTGTGTAGGTATAAATATAACTGTAAACAGACCAGAACAAACTGCTTCCTCGACACAAGAAAAAAAACCAAAACGCAACAACACCAAACCCAGCAGGTTTCCTTCTGGAGAAAAGTTATATTTATGGGCAGTGTCTGTCACAGCACGGCTGGCTGCAGGTTGAGCTCCCAGTCCCTCTCCAGTGAGACAGACAAGCGGTGAGCACTCAGATGAACTCTGTCTCTCCCCCTGTGTCTCTTGTCCCGAATGAAGAAGGAAAACTGAAAAACGGAGAACTGCAGCGTGTCCCAGAAAGCAGCAGCGACCTCTCTCTCCCAGGTCACTGCTGCAGCCAGGGCGGGCCAGTCACGACACTGCAGGTAGTGGTGGGACTGGAAGGGAGATCGGGACCCCAATGCCGAAAGCAGGAGCAACAGCAGTGGCAGGGGAAAAACTGGCTTACTCCACAGTAGCAGCAAGGAGGAGCAGCAACGGCCTCTCTCCCCCACCAGCACACACACCGCCAGAGCCGTGTGTAGTCCCCAAGAACAAAAGAGACAGTCCAAGCCCTTTCCCAACCCATCTTTCCCCAGTCTCCTCCACCCAAAATGATCAAGAAGGAATTGGTAGTAGCTAGCTGCTTCTTTTGTTAACTAATGGCATGGGGAGTTACTGGTGAGGAGAGAATTTACATCAAAACTACAACAATTAATGATGATAATCAGACATTTTTTGTTGTTTGATATAGGTATGGATAAAATATCAACTGCTTTTTAGGTTGAGTTAATTTATAGCCTCAAGAACTTCTCAAAGAAGTGGTAGGTGTCCCATCCCTGGAAGCGTTCAAGGCCGGATTAGATGGGATTCTGAGCAACCTGGTCTAGTGGAAGGTGTCCTTGCTTAAGGCAGGAGGGCTGGAACTAGGTGATCTTTAAGGTACCTTCTGATCCAAACCATTCTAGGATTCTATGATTCTTGTGGCAATGAGCTAATCACAAGGCATGTATTAGACTCATATTTTGAGCACAGTTTTTTTATTCCCAGCCATTAATTTGGAGGTTTTCTCCTGCACCCCATTCTGTTCTTTTCAGATTCGATATTTTTGTTGTGTTATGTTCCACTCACAGAAGTAAAAAAAAAGTACTCTTTAAATCTCTCTTAAACACAGTCTTTAGACCTACTATTCTTCTCTTAAACTCTGAGTTCTGAGACATTTGGCCTGTAACATACATGGTCATCCAGAGGTGTTTCTATTATGGATTCTTTTAAGAGCATTACAATATTTTTCATGTTGCTTCCTATCAATAATCCTTCTGGATAAACATTTTCTGAGTCAGTATTTCATTTTATGACTACTGTTTGTTCAATGTATTCTTTGTATACTAAACAGTACAAATAAAGCTCAGTTTTAGGACCATAGAATATATGTGCTTATGGATAGAATAAGGATATTTCTCCACTTGATTGTCATATTGATGTTTTTGGGGGTTTTTTAACCAAGTTTATGGAGTTATTTATTTTAAAGCATCAAGAAAAATTATCACATTATTGAAATAATTAAAATATTTATTTTGCATTTTATCAATGAAATGAATTCTCAGATCCAATGTTTTCTTGTTAGAATAATAACAGTAGCATAAGAGTGGTGACTTGTGTTTTCAGCTCCATTATTATTCATAGAATCCTTCATTAAGTTGTGGGGCAAATGATGAGCTACAGTATGGTAGAAGACTAGTACTTCCAGTGGCATCAGGCTGTGCAGCAGTAAAAAACCCAGAAACATTTTGGCTTCCCGTCATGTTGTCTTCAAGGTAATTTCCCTCAAACCTTACCCTTGATAACATTTTAGATGCCACTATCAAAATCCTTTCATCCTAGGTGGCAAAGTCAGCCAGGAAAGTTAAGGTTTACCCATGTCCCATAGCTGCTAGGAGCCGGAAGATTAGTTTTGTTAACAGGCTTATATTTTTTTTATAAAGATAGAATATAAGCAGAACAGAATGAGGGAATGAGTTAGATCTCTTCTCCAGAAGTCTAAGTGCTGTGGTACTGTAGCTATCATCAAACTTTTAGCATATTGATGGTCAGTTCAGGTGCCAAACATCCCTTTTTTAAATACAGAGTTTAGTTAGGCTCCTACTCAAGTTACAAGTACCTGTGCATAGTGCCTCTTGTCGCTACTGTTTTCCATGATATTTTTTAGTCAATCATGCATTATACTATGACCTCTTCTATCAACGGTCACTCACTAGGAGTCAGGATGCATGGAAGTAATGGTCCTTCTTTACTATTTAGGTGCTAGTTCAAGTATGGTTTCAGTACTTCCTCTCCCTTATGTGTATGGACTATTTTTTTCAAGTGATCTTAAGAGTGGAACCTCAATAAGGTGACCAGAAAAAACAGCAAGAGAGGTTACTAAGGAGCCGCTTTCTTTTTCACTAACATCACAGAGTGATCACCAAGAGTGATTTTTTATTTCTTTTATATGACATCTGAGATTTGCCAATAGCTTTTAGGACTTTTGTGATCATCAGAGAAAGGGCTAATGTGATTGTCTAATTGACATCCTACCTGGTGAGACGGGATATCACGAAACAAGCTTAATGTTAAGTCTAGAATTCAGAAAGAACAATTAACATTTGGCTAATTGAAAAAAATACTACTCAAGGTTTTGGCAGAAAGTATTTTTTTTCTGAGTAAACAGGATTTAAACTTGTATGTGAGCCATTTTGCTGCTACCTTTTGAAGGGGAAATCTGGGGTGCATGGCGAGAGATTTCTCCTTGTCCTTGCCTGCCCACTCCGACACGGCCTTCAGGTTTGGACTTCTAGTCACATAAACGTGTTCCCATAGGGATAGAGTCATGTGCTACAAGTTAAGAATGGTCAGACAAACTTTATTGAAGGGAAACAGGTTATATAGGGTTTTGGGGGTGACCATGCGGTCTTCCCTTCCTTGGTGGCTGGTAATGAGTGGCAGTAGTTTTAGAGGTGGTGCTTCTGCCTTTTCCCCACACATGAATTGTGATTATCAAATGACATTTGAATTCAATGCCTTGAAAACAAATACAGGGAGGTAACTATAGTCACAAAACATGAACTTAGAGTTTATAATGCATTGCCAAAGGCTGTTGCAGATGCTAAACATTGACATAAATGGAAAAAGTTTCAATTAGTTGCATGGATAAATTCATGGAAGAAAAACATATTCAAAGCCATTATAAGGACACTAGTTTTGGCTCTGGGGCTTCCTGTGTTACAGATTGTGGAGCACTAGAGGAATATTCTGGGAAGCTGTGATGATGATTGCTCTGACTTTTAACTGTTTCATAGGCATCTGCTATGTCACTGCTGGAGACAGAGCACAGGGCTAGTTGGGACCTCAGTGTGACCCAACACATCTGCTGTTTCGCCAGCTCACCTGATGACAATGGGTTTGAGTGTTCATACCCAGGGCTAGACAAAGACGTGCAGAGGATCACGAATGACCTCCTGTCTCACTCCACCCACAAGCAACAGTGAGGGGTGGGAGAGAGGAAAGGGGGTTTCTACAGCAAAACCTCTTGAGCTTTGTAGTAGATGACATGCCTGGTGTCCTTTTTAACCTCTGTTGCTGTGCTGTGGCAGATACCACCAGCAGCTGTCATTGTTGAGGCTTCCTATGTAATAATAAAAGGGGTTGTATTTCCAATTCATATTACTGTGTTTAATACCCTATATAGATGGATATTTTTATTGTGATGGTGGGGGTATAAGAAGACATGCAGCCTTTCATTCACAACTTACTTTGCTGCCTGGTGAAAATACTTCTGTTCATTTTTTCTTACCATAAACATATTTGTACCATTAAGAACACTGTAAAAAAATAGCAATTAACAAACTCTTGAACTTCTTAACAGAAGATAGAAGAATATTTTTACAATAAGTTTAGTTTTGAAAATTCCTATGAATGGAGCCATATGAGCACATGCTCAAAAACCTACAGTTATTACTTTGAAGAAGTGAGGACATGAACAGAAAAAGATAAGTGACTGACAGCTGTGGAGGTCAAGCTCCTATAGAGCAGAGATAGAAAAGGTAAAAGTGCAACCTGCTACCCCCAGTAAATTATTCACTCAATTCACTAAATTACAGCCTGGAAATGCCAGCAAGGACTTACTGAAATGCCTTTTTTAAATAAAAAAGGATGAGTCTGGAAGCTGTTCCAGTCTCCTTGGAACAGTCCTTGGCTTATTCTCTCCACTTAAATTGACTGTGCATCATGTATAACATTGTGCTGCCCTGGTATGTCTTAGAATTAGTCCTGTCTTAAATCAGCATTAAGAGAGAGGAGTGTATTTGCTGAAATGACCATTAGAGATGTCTAGAGAATTGCTTTTTCTTTCATGTATAGTATAACAATATGATTAAACCAAACAAATGCTTACAAAACCACTAGCAAGCAATTAAGTAGCTGAAAGAAGAGCCAGCAGAAAGAACAATAACACATAGCTGTGCATTTCTCAGTGAATATAAATCCTTAGAAGCATAAATATCCTTGGTTCATTTTAGGTATTCTCAGGCTATTTAACCCAATAGGAACATGACCAGTTTGTTCTGGGTGGATGAACATGGCACTTCACAGTGACAGAAAAAATCTCCAAAGAGGATGTACCTGGAGTAAGATTATATGTCTCATTGAGCCCTGGTTTAGCACAAGAACTCACTTGGTACTAATCTCTTTACCGTGCTGCTTTCATTGCCCAGGTCTCAGTGAAGCAAAGCCTTTCATACCTTGTCTCTCGTAAAGTCTTGGTGGTGAAGGAGAGAGAAATTCTGTTTCTTTGCTGTCTGAAATGACACTGATGATCAGTGAACAGCTTGTCCAGAGGAATAAAATTGACTGTCCTTGTGAGGCTGTACTGGGAACAACTTCCTGGTTATCAACTGCTTTGAAGAATGCTAGATAATGCCCTGCTTGTGGACATATCATGCTCTAATTTCATAGTACCCAAATTTATCGCTAAAACTAGCCCTATTTATTTTTATAGTTATGTGTCTGAATGCTGTTAATGGGTCCTGCTATGCATAAGAATCAAGCACAGTTTATGCCTGAAGCAACCAGTAGCATCTGGAAGAAAAAAAAAAAGTTAGGGTCAAAAGGGGTTTTTAAAATTAACTGATTTCATACATGAAATAGACTGCAAATTTTGTTTGCAGAATCCTGTATCAAGTTTCATAATTCCTAGTTAAGAAATCAGGAAACCTATAGAAATAAACATCCAGCTAGATCTCACTCCCCAGATGGAATCTGTTTAAGGAAAGGAAAAATACTTTGGATTAAGAAGCATCTTGCATCTTGGTAAGACTGGAACATTTCTGCTCTGCTTTCACATTTAATGTTACATCAGAATCTTTCTGGATGCTCTCTGGATCACATATTCAAAGCCATACATTTGTATTATAACCTTGACAGAAATTAGCAAAAACTGAAGGACAGAGCTCCTGTTCCTCTCAGCATGGGTGAAACCACATCTGAAGAGCTGTGTCCAGATTTTGCCTGCTTAGCATAAGGAAAACATGGACGTACTGGAGCAAGTCTATCAGATCACTAAGAAAGTCATGAGACAGGTGCATAGGATGTAAATTAAAAAAAGATGCTGAGAAAGGTGGGGGTTTGAGCCTTAACACAAGAGGAGATCTTGTTGTTGTACGCAGCTACCTAATGAACTGCCTAGAAGATGGAACTGAACTCTTGTAAGAGGTAAAGATACAGATGTTTTTAAGACAATGGTCAGTAGCCATGAATTAGAATATGTGAAATTCTGTGAAGATGTAAGGAAATAGGCTCGAAGCTGTTGCCCAGTTTGTCAAATTTCCATTACTGGAGATAGTCAGAGAGCAACTGGATGAGTTTCTAAAAAACTTGATCAATCTGAATCTAGCTCCAAGCAAGGGGCAACCTAAAATTTTCTAACCTAAACTCTTCTGTGATTCTGCTTATAATGACCTCATAGACACGATGCTTTTTTTTCAGTGCTGAGCTTCCTGACAGAGGTCTGCCTGAGAATTAAAGTTCATTTTGCTGATTCTGCAGAAATAGTTGAAAAGTGATAAAAATACTCATACTGAACAGTCACCCAACATCCTATTTTCCCAGAAAATATATATGTATATATGAAAGAATGTTGCCACTGGAGTACCAGTTCCTACTTTTTTGCATATTTGTAAAGTGACGAAATTCCTTCTGGATTTCCCAATTGCCAGTCTTGGTTTGTGTTGGTTTCTATCCAATTTAATGTAGCTGAAGCTCTTGGGACATTGCAGAGGACAAAAGGAAAATATTTATACAGGCTGTGTCTACAGGCAAGAGATACTGCAGAGATAAAAACATTCAGAAGTTACACAGCTTGGCAGGAGTTATTCTGAGTGTTACATTAACACACTGTTAAAAGAAAATAACAGAACAAGAGATGGAATGACTCCACTAGTCTGGGTGTTAAGACAACACTCTAAGTGGTGGAAGTTATAGATCTTGCCTGAACGATGCAAATAAGGGATCTGCAGTTTTTTAGAACATACTTTGTGTTGAAAATTGATTCTTACCTCAGTGGAGCACATTGTTTAAAGTCAGGGACCATTGGCTGGAGACAGTGAAAGAAGTATTCCAGCAGTATTCTTGAATCCAGTGTTTCTGAACCTGTTTAGTAACCTAGGAGAAGTGTTCAAAAATTCTCTAGACAAAGAAGTGAACTTGAATTTCACTGCTTGGAACAAGTATCACGTGCATTAGGGTAAAAACACCTCTAACCAAATTGTTTTTTCTTCCTTCTTCTTGTGTTTTTTTTTCCCACTCAAATCCATTCTCTATTACTATAGTATGAAGGGACTGTGCAGTTTGGACAAGAGCATATTTACTAAAAATATCCCTGTCTTTTTTGTGTTTTGAATTGTGCTGATGTGGGTTTCAAGCACTGGAGGTTTTGCCTACTTCTGGGAAGTATAACTGAAAAGGCTGAAAATCCTAGTCAGAAAGCCTGGGCAGAGTAGGCAGACACTCTAAAGTATATGCAGGTAAATGGCTACATATTAAAGTATGAGTACATGACCACTGTAGACCCTGAGACATTCTGCTCAGTGAGATGTGAGAGGCTGTACATATGGTGAGAAATTTAGATACAATAGCAAAGGGAGCCTTTGTGGAAAACACAAATGTAACAGTTTTTGTATTATTGAGCAGAATCAGCAACATGATGATAACTTCCATAGCCATTTTCTGGAGTAAGCAGAATTCAATGGGGCTGGATGGCTTTCAGTGGGGATTCAGAGCAGTAACAAAACCCCCTCAAGTACTTGCTTCTGCAGACAGAAGAGAAGAACATGCAAAGTCCTTACCAGCTAATCACTTTAACTAATTCTGTTAGACTAGGCTCTTAGAACAAAGATAGAAAGAATGCTTATATGTGAGTTCTCTATATTTTCAGCTCTCTTTGGATGATACTGGGTGATACTGTTGTGAGACATGGGGGAACTTCAAAAAGTTAGGTTTTGTGAGAACAACATAGGTGCCTACATTTAGGAATCAGTACCATTATGGATGTTTTGGGTTATCCAAAATGTCTGTATATGGCTGATGTTTATGACACCCTACGGTGCCTCATCTGGAACTTAGACACACTTCTTTATAAAGGTGAGAGGAGATGGTCCTTAACCGGGAGAGTCTCTTCTCTTCTGCGGGTTGCCCCCAGCCCACGAACCCGGGATCCGGCATGGAAGTCACTGATTAGTCCTCACAGAGGTATGGACAATGCTTCAAAATTTATTGTAGGGCGAGCAGGGTTAATATACCTTCTCAAGCTACCTGCACATACAACAATGGCTTACAATTGGCTAACGGTGGCTGTCCATGCGCCCAAGTCACGATGCTGATTGGACAGCAGGTGGCATCCATGCGGACAGAAACGGGGAACTCCATCCAATAACGATCATTTTGCCGTTACCGCCTAGCGGTTACATTCCTAACCATCACACCTTGACCAAACTGTCTGTAATAAGCAGGGTGTTGTGCATACAGGCTTCTGCTAAGACGCCATGGCCTGAATCCACAAGCCATGCCCCAACATCTTTAGATACTCAAATTGCTCAAAAGAAGTCAATTGAATCCAGTCTTGATGGATTAGTCTCTGTAGTCAGTGGAGAGGGATGAGTTGGGATGAATCATTCCTCAGAGGTGCCGTTCTTTTTCTTCTGATTACAGAGGTGAGGAAACAGCGTAAAATTGATCCTGTTCACATCTGTCTGCAGTTAAGTGAGATTAATCCTGGTGTATTGGTATAAAATGTGGTGGACCTGGATAGAAGCTCACTACTGCTGAATGAAGGAGTTCCCACTCCGTCCTCCTATCTCCATCTTTTCTCTTGACTTCTGACTGTATGTCTCCACCACTTGCACTGTGATGATTCTGGTGCACAATAGGTGTATTGATTTAGTTCATTAATATAAGCCCAAAATTGCCTTTGTGAATTGAGCTAAGGATGTCAGTCGGGCACCAAAGCTGGTACAAGAGATGGAGGGGAGGAGGAGCAACAGCAAGCAAAGAAGGGGAAAAGACTGACTCATGGAGAGTGGTTGTGAAGGGGAAATCCCTCCACTTTCCACGGAAGGGGTTAATTAAATTGGTTTGAATGCCATGGACCACACTGAAAGTGACTAAGACCAAAAAAATTGCATACTGAAGGTTTGCTAAAGGGAACTTGCAAACTTACCAGTGCCAGTGTCAAGGGGGACCTGTAATATGTGTTGTGACTTAGATTTTGAAAAATGAACTAAATGCTTTAAGCATTTCCTGGATATCTCAGTCTTTATTGGATATCTCTGTTTGAGTAAAAGCTTAGACTGACCTTAAGGGACCTAATGAAGTCTCACCACTTGATGCTATAGCTACAGTCATATGTAGCAATAAATTACAGGAAATAAGGATACTTTATCACTTATGGGATCTATTCTGGGCAAGTCATTCTTTGAATATCCTCTTTTTTTTTCTTTCTTTTCTACAGGTCAGTGAATATGTCCAAACACATTGCAGTGCAACATTTAATTAAGAATAAAAGATATTTGGCAGAAAGGAAATTGCTGTGCAGGTCACTCTTAACATTGTTCTCAAACAATCAAAACACTGAAAACAAGACTCTGAAGGCCCAACAAGCAGCCTAGAGGGCATGTTATAGAAATATATGTTTAACAGTAGATGTCCCCACTCTATTTTTCATATCACAGAATCATCTGATCAATAACATAAACGTGTTGAAGAGAACCAAGAGAGGTAGAGACAGAGAAAGTGTGCATGACTGAAGCTTTTCAAATACCTCTTTACTTATACCTATGTTGTGATGTAGGCTTCTTTCTGAAGCTCTGTAAAAGTCAATTTTTGCATATTTCCCTCTTCCACGTGTAGCACTAATGGAAAGACTGAAAAATGAGTTATTATATATGAGTTATTTATGCTGCTGTCCATATATATGTGTCTATCTGTCAATGGAAGAAGTGTGGGGAAGGTATGCCACCTAGAAATGCTGGTAAATAATAATTTTTGCTGACCAGAATAGGAGAACTACTACTATATTTAGCATTTCTGTAACTCTTTCCATCTTTGAAATACTTTCCAAATGTTAACTAGCTACAGTAAATCATCAAATATTTTCTCTAAAAAATGTTTTTCAACACCCAGTTGGACTTTTTTCTCCTGGAAGCAGATAGCTTTAACAAAAATAGATGAAACTGACATAGAAAAAAATTTAGAGAAGAAAAGCTGTATGGGTAAACCCAAAAAGAGTTAATTAAAAAGTCTTGGTTGGTGTCTTGGCTTGTAGTAATTGCAACTACTATTTTCATATGCATGTTCTTGCTCTAGGACGAAGAAGAGGTCAGCTCAACCATGACTACATGGTCTGTGACATACAACAAAGTAATTACTTAATCTGCCATGACAACAAACTGAAGAGCATGCCCAGTAACTTGGTCTGTCCATACAGCACACACCTAGATAAGAAACATGCACAACTCATGTGAATACCACCTCACGAAGAAGAGCATTGAGTGCACAATGTGCAATGGAGGGTGTGCAGTGAACCCCAAAGTAGCTTGGAGCAACCCCGCAATGTGTGGTAGACATATTGACTGCTTTAGCTTCCATCTGCAATTCCTGGACAGAGATACTACGTCACATTTTTCAAGGTGACATATTTACAGTGAGTGTGATGTGATGGAAACTGCTGATGATAGTGTGCCATGGGCAACACAGATGCTCTGAGTATGCATGTTCAGTACTTTCAGGAGGTGCTCATCCCAGGGTATCACCATCCTTTCCTTCTCCTCCTGGGCTTGTGCTGGTGATTGTGGTCTGGATTAGACCCACATCTTGGCCAGATGTAGAAAATGCCACAAATCCCCACTGCTGAGATACTCAGATTTGTGTGGTGGGTTGATCCTGGCTGGACAGCAGGTGCCCACCAAAGCCACTCTATCACTCCCCTCCTCAGCTGGACAGAAGAGAAAAAACGTAACTAAAAGTCTGTGGGTTGAGATGAGAACAGGGAAAGATCATCTCACCAATTACTGTTACAGTCAAACTCAAATTAGGGAAATTATTTTATTGCAAATCAGATCAAAATAAGGTAATGAGAAATAAAACACAAAACTTAAAACATCTTCCCCCCACCTTTCCCTTTTTCCTGGGATTAACTTCGCTGAGCATTTCCTCTACCTCCTCCTACCCAGTGTCATAATGAGACAGGGAATGGGTTCTGTGCTCAGTTCAACACACGCTGTTTCTGTTGCTCCTTCCTCCTCAGGGGGAGAACACCTCACGCTCTTCCCCTGCTCTAGAGTGGATTCCCTCCCATAGGAGAGAGTGTTCCACGAACTTCATTGTGAGTCCTTCCTATGGGTTGTGGTTCTTCATGAACTTCTGTAGAGTAGGTCTCTTCAACAGGGTGCAGCCCTTCAGAAATATGCTGCTCCAGTGTTGGTCTCCCATGGGATTACAAGTCCTGCCAGGAAACCTGCTCCAGCATGGGCTCCTCTCCCCACAGGGCCACAGGTTATGCTAGGACTCTCCTTTAGAACAGGCTTTGCATGGGGTCATAGTCTTCCTTCAGGCATCTACCTACTTCAGTGTATGGTCCTCCAGGGGTGGCAGGTGGATCTCTGCTCCGTTGTGGACCTCTCTGGGATGCAGAGACACAGCTGCCTCACCATGGTTTGCTCCCCAGGCTGCAGGGGAATCTCTGCTCCAGTGGCTGGAGCACCTTCTCCCCCTCCTTCTGCACTGACCTTGGGGTCTGCATGGCTGTTTCTATTATGTAACTTAAGGTAACACCTGTCTATTACTTGGCTTAGGAAGTTAGGCTCAATGCACTCCAGGAGTCTCCTGGATTGCTTACAGCTTGCTGTGTTTCTTTACCAGCAGATATTGGGGTGGCTGAAGTTCTCCAGCGGGAACAGAGCCTGCAAGAGTGATGCCTCCTCTAGCTGGAACAAGAAGGGTTCATCAGTAGTCCCATCTTCATCAGTTGGCCTGCAGTAGACAGTGACCACAAGGTTCTCTTTGTTGCCTCAATGTCTAACTCTTACCCATAAGCTTTCACCTACTCATGGTTATTTTTTCTCAGTCCTTAACAATCTACCCATTTCTTGATATAGAGGGTAACCCTTCCACCCCTCTGTCCTCTCCTGTCCCTCTGAACAGCATATAGGCATCGATAGCCACAATCCAGTCATGAATTCATCCACCAATTATCAATAATAGCAAGTAGGTTCTACCTTTCTAGCAGCATGGTGGCTTCTAACTCCTCCTATTTGTTGCCCATACTGAGCTCATTGGTGTAGATGCCTTCCTAGAGGAAGTGTTTATGAGGTATTTCACTGGAGTTTCCCTGTTGGCTCCAATTGCCTTGGGAGCCCCTGGCTCATCTCCCTGACTTCAAGTGTGCTGCAGTGTAGCCAGAACATCTCAGAGCAAGAGGCACATACAAATGAACAGGATGGATGTGTGAATCTCTTCTGCTTTGGTGCAAACTCTCACAGCTTAAAATAACTGCAAGTTAAAGTGTGCTTAGTCTCAGACTTGGCAGGCTTTGTGCTGAAATACAGACATACACTCTGACTTCCGTACCTCTGCTAGGAAGGAAAGGCTGAGGAGTTACTAGAAGAAGTTATTAAATTGTTAAACTGCCAAATTAAGTTCATTGTCGATCATCTTGGATTTTGGTCCTCAAAACACTGACACGTGCAGTTATCTGCCACCTGTATATCAAATTTGGACACAGGCTCAGCTATTAAAGTATGTTTCTTTACTGTGAAGCAGGGGCCCTTGTGCTGGGCTCTGCTTGCGTATTTATGTGACAAAAGTCATTCTTTGCCTGGATGATGATCAAGGGCTGACAGCTAAATCAGCAATGGGTGATAAATAGAAAAAGATGAGAAGTAACTTCTCCATTGTGATGCAACAGATCCAGGCAGGTCTGCAGCAGACCAAGTTGCCTCAGAAGTTCTTATATTCTGTACTCTGCTCTGTTTCAGTGTTGTCTTCTGTCTTAAATAATTGCAACACCATGTGAAGTAGTAGGCAATAATGTAATCTGGTTCTTGAGGGCTTATTACATTCCTAGGATTTTGCAAAAAGCCTATTAAGAGAAGGCAAGACATACTTATTGATGGATTTAGCATTGCTGCTCACAAGTCAGACACTAAAATGATCATGTTGTTTGTGCAGTCATGTTTACTGTGATTGGATTGAAATGTAGCTGCATACTTGCTCCTGAAAAAATAAACTGGAATGACAGGTTAAGTTAAATCTCTCAAAAAAAAAAATTATCATAATCCTTGGGTGGGCATACTGGGAAGAGATAAATGTATCTTTGACACTGCTTCCATGCTAAAAAAGGAGCTGAGAATGATCTGTACATGCCAAACAGAGTAAATGCTAATATTGTCAAGAATCTTGACAGTATTCACCAAAAAAGCTTGCAGGGAACTACAGGCTGGCAGAAAGGAGTAGCATTAGTAAAGCTTTCCTGTGGCTCCTGAAGGAAGCTGTTTGGCTGTCCCAGGTCTGCCAGAGTGCTGCTGAGTCTGTAATGGACTCTACTCTGGTGTTTGGCCAATCCTTTTTCCATGAAGATGTGAAAAGGTTCTTTTCTGCTGTTTGGTGCCCTTTTGCTGCCAAATGATCACTTTGACAAGGATTCAGTCTGATGTGGTTCATTCAAAAATATTAAAGGGTCACCAAACATCATTAGTTACATCATTACTGATGACCCAAGGATTAGAGCTTTGGTTTCAAATCCATCAATTTTTAGCTAATATTGATCATTAACAAGTAAAGATAAATGAGCGATGTTAAATGCTACATCTGTACTTCATCTGCTATATTCAGGCAGTACATCTTCTATTGTAGTTGTGAAACTACAAAAATGAGGGGGATGACAGGATGCAAAACTGTTTTTCAGTCTCCAAGAGACTGTTTCTGACTAGAAACTCACTGACAGTAACTGCTGAAAGAAATTATGAGCTACTGGACAGCAAATGACATAAAATCTCAGCAGCAAAACTAATCAGTCAAAATTTACAAGTGTGATCTCTTTTCACAGCCTTGGCAGCAAAAGAACCTTTGGGATCCAAAGTGACATTGGAAGTTAATAGCTTGTTTCTTGCTACAACAAATAAAATTAAATTCTTGTTTTGATGAATAATTTTCAGCATTGATAATTAGAAGACCTGACTCTAACAGAGATACGGGAGACTGTTTTCTGCTTCCTGCTGACTTTTGGGGACTGATTCAAATCCTACTGGAGGCAGTGGGTGGACTCAATAGGGTTTTGAATTAGGTTGTTAAAATTAGTATCTATAAGCAAGTCACTTTATCTCTCTCAGCCTATTTGTTCATGTGTTCACATGGGGACAGTTAATAATTACTTACATCAGGATATTTAGAGTGTTTTGCTATGTGTCTATAGATAATATTATAGAAGGAGAAATTAGTCATTTAAATGTGCATAATCTATTATTTATTCCAAGCTACATGCAATAAATATAATAGTTTATGATGGAATTAATATCTAATTCTATAGCAATTGGCAGTTAGCTGTAAAGGGATCACAAAGAAATGCAAATAAAACAAATTAACATATATGAAGTAAACGATTTGTGAGAACATATAAAATCACATAAAAACTTAATGAAACATAAAAAATAATTATGATACAAGCAGAAATGGCACTAAGCTATGCCAAACCTGTGGTGTTAGCAATTCTTAGACTTGTAGTTAAGTGGTGATAAGTAAATACAAAATACACTGCAAATCATATTGTGCACTATAAAGAACATCAAGGCTTAAGAAAGAGGATCAGTTATAATGATAATTAATGCAGGGTGGATTCTATCTTGGTTTAATTCAACCAGGTTCTTTTAGGCAGTTCCAGGAAGAACTCTTAGCTGCTTATACCGTTATAATTTACTTCTTATGTGGCAGCCTTTTCTAATATTTTATTTTATTATTTTGGGTAAATTATCTCAACATTGAATCCATTCGAGTTTCCTCCCAAAGGCAATCGGACATCCATATTTTTAGATGAGTCTTTAAGTTCAGAAATATTAATCTTCTAATAGAATAGAAACATTAATCTTAGCACAGCTCATGTCCTTGATCTGTCTGAATTCCACCCTGGGCTGAGACTCAGGCCAGCAACACTTCTCTTCATCATCCTAGTTTTTGTACAAGGAGGAAACATCAACCTGGTGTCACACCCCAGAAGTTTTCTAATCTGACGATGAAAAGGTCAACCACAGAATATGGGAGTGAAATCCCAGTAGCCTACATGTAGAAGACATCAGCCACAGAGCAAAGAAGTAAGGAAACCTTAGTCTTGCTGAAATCTACAGTAAAACTTTGAATTTACTAGGAGTGATACCTTTCACAGACATGTAGCATGTTTCTTACAAAAGCCAAAGAAGCTTTAGATCTTCTCTCTGTAGAAGACTTTTCCGCAGTCTCCATGTGGCAACCCCAGTGAGGGTGAAGGGAGACCTGTTGAAGACGATACAGCCCCACACAAAGGAAATTTATGAGATGAAAACACAGTTATGTTATTGTTGTCGAAATGCTTCTCAGGATGACTCTAGTGACTGAAAAAATGGAAAAAAACAGTGTTTTCTCTCTCGTGAGGAATGATTCTAAGGTCACAACTGTGGCAAGGAAAACAAATTTCTTTTTTATTTCTCATGAGAGAAGCAACTATAATTTTTGTTGATGAAACAGAAGTGCTGGTAAGTAGCATCATTTAGCATAAGGAGTTTGGGTGAGTTCTCCCTTGGTACCAAAACTATTTTTATTGGCACAGAACAGCAATCCTTAAATTGCCACTTAGAAACTTAAAAACATATGAAGATATAAACATAGAAAATACTTGAAAATGAAATGCAAAACAAACTAATCTGTCTCTTAATCATCAGCTAGTATAACAACCATTCTAGACTGAAAAAACAACCAGATTCTTGTTTATGTGTTGTCTGTGCTTCTATGTGAATATGTTTGTGTGGGACAAGCTGCGTGGGCCTGAAAATTTGTGTTTTTACTGTCATTAATAAGATCAAAATGTTCTTTCTTTTATTTAGGAGAAAAAAATAGGAAAAAAAAAGCCTTAACATCTAAACAATGTTATGAAAGTGAAGTGCAGCAAATACAGAAGTTAATATAAAATCCACATGCCATCTGTCTGTGGGAAGTATCTTGAAAGCCAAAGGCAACTCAATAAAAAACACTGCAGAAACAGCATTTCAATTAGGTGAGAAGAGAGTTGGCCTTGACAGTTCATTACTGAAGAGGCTCTTCCAAGTACTACCTTT
The DNA here is from genome assembly GCA_013396695.1 of Sakesphorus luctuosus. Taxonomy (NCBI): domain Eukaryota; kingdom Metazoa; phylum Chordata; class Aves; order Passeriformes; family Thamnophilidae; genus Sakesphorus; species Sakesphorus luctuosus. The sequence goes on along the minus strand of VWZD01000039.1, from coordinate 422,525 downwards.
TCTTTTTTATTTTGTCCCAGTTAGTTCATTAATGCTGTTCTCCAATTAGGAACAATATTTCTAAAGAGAGCTCCAGTTAGCAACCTTTGCTTCCCCTCCCCCCCCACATTTGATAAGTACAGTTGTAGAATTGTAGTGTAACTTCTGAAATATGAGGACTGAATTGCCATTAGTGACAGTACATTAAATCACTGAGTCCCAGAGTACAATGATGCTAAATGGCAAAGTCACAAGAAAAGGAAGAAAGAGATAGAAAAAGAGAAAATCACAGCAGAGCTGACCAGTCTGTGGTCTTGTCAAATGCACTTGCCTTTCTTGCGGCTCTCTTGCCTTTAGACATCACAAAAACTCTGGGAAGATGTGATATCAATCTCAGGCTTTGATGAGAACTGTGGCAGGAAGGATCTTTGCTTACTGTGTCTGCAGCAGTAATTTCAATTGTGTTTGTTTTGCAGGCTATAGAGATTGCACTGTCACAGCCAAAACAGACAACTCAGGCACAGCAAAGAGAAGTCTCATATGTTAGTCATCAAAATGGCACCCCTGCTCATGGTGTGGGGTGGTTGGAACTAGGTCCCTTCCAACACAAGCCATTTTATGATTCTATGATTTATTCTGATATAGAGCTCTTATAACTTCCTGTATGCTTCTAGTCCCTTCAGTGGATCTGTTTTATCCTGTTATAGTTTCCCCCTTCTTGGTTGTTTAGATATGAGAACACAGTTAGGACAGGCGTCAGGTAAGTAAGATAAGACAGATTTCCATTCCCCTGTGGAGTGGAGAACTGCTCCCTGTTTCAAAGTTACTGCTTTCTTATTTTTTTCTAATCTTAAATAATGAAGCTCATGAGGTAAAAAAAAATACTGAAAAGATTCAAAGAAATTTCACTGACTGAAAAAATTAAAAGTGCAGCATCTAATTCTTTGTTAATGAAGGATCCTTTTCATTACATCATCCAAAGTCTGCTGGCATTTTTGAAAAATAGTCTTGAACATAACACTTCTAAAAGCTTCTAGTTCCTGATGGGTATATGTATTTTGTCAAAGAAAGAAGAAAGTACTTAGCATAACACAAGAAACCTATCTACTCCCTAACCATGACAGTTTATTCCACTTTAACAGACACATCTATATCAAGATGCATAAGCAATAGGAACCAAAAATTGAGCTTGGGAACTTGGTATTTCACAGGTATATTATGCTAAATGGCTCACCCCTTATTGATTCAAGCAGTTATTAATAAGAAAATCCTGATCATATAATCCCACCTGATCCTTAGGTCCTTGGAAATGACAGTTAAAGCTGGCAGCTGGCTTAGTGGAACCATGGTGGGATGCAGAAAGCAAATGAATATCATGTTGCATTATTCATATAATTCCACTAACGGAGACAGAGGACTTCCATTAACTGCTGTTGCTCAAGAGCAGGACTCAGGAAGTACTGCTGAAAATACTAGTATGAGGCTGTGCAAACCTACCACCCTGGGTTTTCTGTTGTTTTGTTTCTGAATTTTGTTTAGCATTTGTTAGGTATGACAAAATATCAAGGTTTTAACATATAGTCCTTTCTGACCTTCCTCATGAGTTGTATAAACATATTTAGATATTTCATTTGGTTATAAAAAGCTGTACAATAATGAAGAAACAGAAACTGATATGGCAAGTGAATATATTGCAAATCACCACCATAAGTAATATGCTGCTTGTGTAAATGGATAAGCAACACAGCATTCTTAATATCCAGCCTTATCCAGACTTTTTTTAATTGTTATTGTAACAGTGTCTAGACAACACAGATAGGAGCAAGGGACTCTATCATATTAGGTAGTTACAGTTTAGTTAAATGAAGGAAGGAAGCAGGAGGAGGAGTATGAATATTTGAAATTATTTGCCTACCTTCACTGAGCAAACCATCAAAGAAACTGAACTGGACCTTACCTAACCTTTTATTTCACCATCTCATGCCTTTGGGATGGATTCAACTTATTTTGCTTCAGACTGTACAAATTTAACATTTAATATGAGCTAGACATCTTAATCTGTGCCAGAGTCATCTTTGAAGAGCTGCTCATCCCTTCCTGGGACAGCAAATACGATAAGAAGAGATGAACTATTCTCTGACAATGCCTCTCTTTTCCCCTTGACCTCAAAAGGAAAGTAAAGGATTGATTTCAACTAGATGCCTAACTTTTAATGAAGTTAGTTCAGATGAATACAAACCCATTTTATTGGTTCACAGTACAAATTTCAATATCCTAGATGTACAGCACTGGGATCTTCAGAGACATATTAGTCAAAAATCCAAGATACACTCAAGGACACCTTAATTTAAACTATTTTACCTCCATGTAAATGTAAAAGTATTAGATTTGATTTAAAATGCAGCTTGATTCTGTTCTTTGAAAACTTTATCTTCACCTAACATTTCATTTTTCTCAGTTTTTATTTTCAAAGGACTTTTAGTTTTTCACACTGCTTTTTCTCAGTACAAATTTACACCAGCTAAAGGTTTATGGCATACCCCTGCCATCTCTTTCACTTCTGTAATTACAGGACATGAATATAAAATTAAGCAAATTGCACCATGGTAGATGAACCAGAAGTCTTTTCTGAAAACAAATCCCAGTTCATTCCAGCAGCAGGCGTGTGAAACATGGGTCCTGACAGGTGGGGAATGTTGTTTAACTCAGGGCTCTACCCAAGTGACATACCACTGCATATTTTTCAGGCTGCCTTATTTTACTCTGCCAAAGAAAATAGCTTTCCCTTGTTCTGATAATGTGCATTTTATGTTCTATGAATAATATATGCTCCCGGTGTAACTCGTCACTTAAAGGTATAGGGCGCTCCAATTTCCTGTTTCATACCATGACATGGGCCAGCAATGTTTAGAGTTCCTGAAGTTGCTCATTTATGCAGTGAAATAATTTAAATTAATAGAAACACCTTTGCAGACTTCTGAGATGTGTTTTTCTGAGGATTAACAGAGTCCAAGTCTGATGTAAAAGAGAGTCTCATGCTGTGAAGCTTTCAGTTTCTCAAATTCATTAATTTCACACAAACACCAGATACAAGTCATAGTTTCACTGATATATTTCTATACTAATTGCAAATATGAGTCAATTTATGTCAATGAAATAACAGTTAGTCAGCAGTCAGTGGGATCTCAGAATAACATGTGCCATTAAAAAGATATGCCATCATCACAATATTTGGGATTTTTCTTTTCAGTCCAAAGGGTGGCTAGTTGAAAGCTATGTGGGAAGGCATGTGTTGGTAATAGTCTTGATGTAACTGTGCATCTGGTCATTTCTGCAAGCAGATAAGCAGGGCTGGATGTAGGCAGTAGATACAGAGTTTTGTCACTATGTCTTCAGGAACCCAACCTGGGGATCTTGGAAGACCTATTAGAGGTGTTAATTTTTGATTAGGGTTTTAACAACAACTATAATTTTGAATACGGAGAATTAATAAGGGAATAATTCTCTGCTTCCTGAACATTTTCTTTTTGCCACTGCAGTACCAAAGTGACATCCAGTTGTGGCTGGTGCTTCTATAGAGAAACACAGCAATAGGAATAGAACTCGGGTCAAAGCTTCTGAGAAGCTTCTCACCCCATGCAAAGCCTGTACAGAAATGGCAATTAATGAGGTTACTGCCTTCCCCTTTACTGTGCAAGATCATTTCTGGAAAACAAAAAGCCTATTTTTCCACACTTGGTATGCTTTTTACTGCTCATATAGAGTTTCCCAAGGCTAGAATAATATCAAGAAGAGGAAACAACCAGTGTAGCACTTAGAAAAAGCCTTCCATCCAGAAAAACAATTTCTTTTTCCTTCAGATGCCTGGTACGAGTAATGTAAAATAAAGAAATTGGTAAGACAGACATAAGAAATGAGTGGGCAACAAAGGCACTTTTGCTGCTAGACAATGAAAATAATTTACAAAGACAGAGATGGAGATGAGGGAAGAAAAAATTGGAATTTAAAAGAAGCGAAGGTGCCAGAAATGTATTATTGCAGACTATCTGCAAATAATCGAGAAATACAAGGAACAGAAATGGTGCTTAACATTAATCAGAAGCTGAAGTGTACAGGAAAGCTTTAAGGGAACAATTTAAAGAGGACTGAGAGGTGTGGAGTGGGTTAGAGAGAAGAAAGTGTTCCCAGAGGGTGCAGAACCATAGCATGGGAGTCAAACACTGGTGTGTGGAGCCTCCCACAAGGGGTGGAGAGGGTGAATTAGAGCACTGCAAGCAAGATGGATGGATACAACGCCAGGTGGAGTGGATCATGTAAAATATCACTGGATTAAGCCACATAGGTCAGGTAAGACTAAGTTAAGCAAAGCAAGCGTATTATTAAATCCACTCATATGCACTGTTTTGTCCTTTACTAAGGTAGACTTAACTAAAATGCTAAGAGCAGTTTTGGCTTGTCCTGTCTGAAACTCTTTAGCTGAGCTGGTGGAACAGGAAATAAATGCCCAGGGTAGAAGACAGGCTCAGGGATGAGGTAAAACTTGGGTAGTCTCAGGGTGGAGTGGTCCCAAACTGATAACCTCTGAGAAATTAACTAAGTGGTTCCTTACCTTTAGTTGTGTTGTTCTCACAACACAGACATTTGTTTGCTGCTTTAATTGCTTGGATTGTGAATGATCAAGTTTAAGCTTTCTATGTGCCATACAATAAAGAACATTTTCAGCTGTAACATGGAACTGAACATTCAGGCTGGTTCACACCTGAGGTTTGTACATCTTGACGAGACCCTTCGAGCTTTGATAAAGCTTCAACTTTCATCTGAAAAGAAAAATGAAGAATGGAAGTTTCTGAAAAACTACTCTTAGTAGAAGAGAAGATTGCTTTGTTGAAACATCTAAGACAGTACCTGAAATCGAGGGAAAAAGTATAAGAAATATTTTTTATATCCTGATTTTTTAAAGAAACCACGGTGGTTGTTTCTGCGTACAAAGGTTAACCCCTGTTTTGGTCTCAATATTTGTTTAGGTCTCAGTCTAACAAAGCCTTTAGGCCAGCTGAGAAGCAATGTGAAAAAAAAATCCCATGAAAAGCTGTGACTAGGAATTCATCCAGATGAAGAAATTGCTCAGAGGCTTTGCTGGATCTTTGCACAAAATTGATTCGTTGCTGAGGTGATGTTCGTATCAGTCGGTAAAATGGGTGAGGGACTATTTTCTTGGCTTGCTGAGGAATTACATGGCACAGCTTGCAGGTCTTATGCCTGTGACTGAGTCTGTTTCTCCCCAAAAAACAGCGGGTGCAGGCCCAGGGTTGTTCTCTTTTGCCTCTCAGCCCACTGGGTAGGAGTGTGTGCTGGTTTAGAGGTAAACCAGCAGGAGAAATGAGCTCAACACAAGAGAGATTATAAGTCAGAACTATAATTTAATAATAATAATACAGTAAATACACTGACACAAAGGGGAATTGCTTTCAACTCCCAAAACCCAGCAGTATAACCCAGTGCCCTGGGGTACAAACCCAAAGGGGTTTGTTAGCCCTTGTGCTGAGACCCACGTGGTTCCCCCAAGTCCAAAGCAAAAGGAAGTGAAAAACCTGTTGGTGCAGGTGATGGCTGTAGTCTGGTCCAGAGTGGTGGTCTCCTGTCAAGGTCCTGCTGCTCCTCTGGGTCCGACAAGAGGTTCCCGAGGTCTTCTTACCCACCCCTTTTTGTACCCTCAGGGGGCACCCAGTCCCTCCCCCGGGGCGGGGACTCACACAATGGGTGATTAACTCTGTGAGTCATCGGGTATTTTTGAACTGTTGATGGCCCATTAGCAGCTACGCCCCCTCAGGCTGGGAGTGGAGGTGCTAACGACTCCCTGGGAAGCTGCTGCAAATGGGCCATTGACCTTGGGAATGAATAGAGGGGGTAGAATACACAGCTTTGATCACCCCCACACAGTGACAACTGATCCCACCTGCTGAACTAGGACAGCGTGTGAATGCAGGCGTGGGCCAGACCTGTGTCAGGGCTATGCTAATGACTACTGTGAGCCTTCACTCCTGGCTGCATCCATGTGCTGTTTTGTTCAATGCTCTCATTATCCCCTTCTAGATTCTTCACAGACCACTTAGTGTAAAACCCAGAAATGGTGTGGGTTATTTTATGTACTTTTACTCTTTGCTAGTTTAAGACGCCCTCATTGTTGATGGGGACTGGATAGTTGAGACAGGACTGCCTTGTAAATCCATCATATTGCAGATACTATGCTGACAGGTATGGCAGGCACCTCTAAGATGCACAGGTAACACAACTGCATCTACAGAGCCACAAGAGGTGATGCAACTCTCTACAACACAAGGGTAATTGCACTCAGATTTGATCTGTCACTGCAAAGAGAGGAGATCAAAACTGGAGCAGTCTTTCAAAACCTCGAATAAACAAATCCTTCAAGTCATGTGGAAGATGTCCCAGTAATAAACCTACTGGCAGGTAAAATGCTGTCATATAAGGAAGAGTTAAATCAAAGAGGAGCAGTATCTTGCTCAATAGGATATATATGCAGCCTTATAGTAAAGAGAAAGTATGCTCCAAGCAGGAGCACTGTGTAATAACACAGAGCCACTAAATTTCAAAGCTACTTTTACTGAACTGTGTCCATTTGTCTAATTCCTTCTCTTCAACAGGCTTGCTGCGAATTAAAGAGAGAAAAAAACTAAAAACCAAAAAGAAAGCATCTGACTGTCTCCAGTATTATGAGTTTAATTTTTTACTCACCTGCTTGGTGTAAGGAAACTGCAGTACATATTTTAGGAAATAAGAGACTGATGTTTGTAAAGGTTAAATTAAGTAACATGAGAGAAAATTAAAGTAGGTAGTTTCCTACTGGAAAGGACAGAGTGCTTTTGAGGTAGTACCAATGAACTTGATTCAATAATAGAATGATTAAATTAAAATCACTTAAACTAAAATCAAACTGGATCTTAAAAGAAGTTAAAAACGTAGTAAATGAAAGTATTTTGAAATTAAAATTCTAGACTCTGATGGAGGAGGAATATTTTATATTTTATATAGAAGGTGTTATTCTGTATGTGTCTGCATTTATTTTTCTCAAAGAAACGGAACATGCAAGAATAAAATGATATTTTAAAAAAAACAATAAAAATTCAAGTTATGTTATTGACTTCAATAGGAGAGGGACTGAACCAATATTCTGTGTCCTGGTGCAGTGACTCAGTTTGGGGTTCATATCATGTAGCTTTGGGAAGAGCTTTAGGTGTTTAGACAAAAGTTTCGGAAGGTAAGGATTAACAAGACATCCTCGTGGAACTGTCAGCTACAGCAGCTTATCCTAGGCAAGTTGCACATGTTTCTGGAATGGCAGCTGGAAGCCAGGTGAGCTACCTTGCTACATACCAAATATTGCTAGAAGCCTACTTTTAGTCAACTAGATTCCCTGAGGGGTGTCTACAGCGTAGGGGTGGTTTCCACTCCAGAACCAGGCACCTACATTTACGTGTCTACATGTAGGTGTGTACAGGTGCGTTGGTAGCTAGGACTAGTAGCTGTGAGTACTACTAATAACAGCAATACTCATAGTTAGCTGCAGCTACTGTCCTTGCTGTCAGAACTCTCTTGTGTTTGTACTCCAACACAGCTTTCTTAGCAAAAATCATACTTGGGACTGCAGTTCAGAAAAGACCAAGAAAACAAGCATTTTGCAAGTCTGTGACCAGCAGTCAAAGTTAAACCTTTTAACTGTCACAGCTTTGTCAATTATTTCTAAGACCTTCCTCATTCAGTAAACACCAAGAGAATTAGCTGGCCTGATCCAGAATGATAACTTGATTTGATCGTAGGATCCATCGGTGCAGTGCCAGACGAGCTAGGTGCAGAGAAGACACTACTGTTAATACAGATGTTGAAATGACATTCTGTTGCCTGAACACGGCTGTGTAGTATCTTAGGTGCTGTGATCCCATCCAGCAGCCCAGATAGCCTCTATAGGCCATTATGAAGCTTGGACTTAACCTTGAGATGCCAGGCTGTGGTAGACCTGTAAATTCTACTGTCACATCTTTGGACTGGGGAGTAAAGAGGCCTGTAAATTTACCTTCACTCTGGTAAGGGCTAAGCTGCCACTGAAGACATACAGCTGTGTGTGATTGTCAGCAATTCTGTATCGTTAGGAGCCCCCAGACGAATTTCCAGGTGGTTGTTTATATTTCAGCTATCTACAAGATTTATACATGAATATAATACAAAAATGCATGCAGAAGTCTGAGAAAATTCTAGTGAAAAATTAACTAAGCCAGTCATTTTTTAAAGTCTGAGGATATGAGGATGTTATTTTGATGCTGCTAAAAGAAGGCTGACATTTTAAAAAGTGTTTGCATGCTGAATTCCCGCTGTTTTCAGTAAGAATTAGCCATTTAATCCCTTCAAAGCCTGGCTCCAAGTCTCCATGTTTCAAGTACAGCCCCAACATGTTCCCATTTCCACACTCATAAGTCCAATTCTGGGCCAATGTGCCTGTAAAGCAGTAGCCAAATCACACTATCTGTCTCTGAAGGACACTAGTGCAGAAAGTGAAGCAAATGTTTTACCTCCTGGTGGTGTATATAAATATTCTCTGCATGTGCAGGAGCCAATGGGCATCATGGACATGGGGGTGGTTGTGCTTCCAAGAACAGCAGGCTTGAGAGTCCAGACAGCCAGGTGGGCAGAGTTGTCTCTGCTGACTGGGGGGAGGTACAACCAGTGTGGAGTCTCCACTCTCCATTAGGCGCAGTCATCACCACCAGCAGAAATAACCTTTTCCTTGGGAGGGCAAGGGTTATGCTACATGACTTCAGGCAGCAGTCTCCTTTAGCCAGATTTACAGAGGGATTTTAATGCCTAAGGAAGTCTGGGATTTACAAAAGTATTATTGATTTAGGCAATTTTTTTTTGTTAGGAATATACTTTACTGTGGTATATGTTTCCCTGCACCTGCATGTGCCTAAATTACAGACCTACTTTCAACAGGGAACTGCAGATCATGCTTGCTATGTTGTTGCAGAGTAAAAGCATAATATGAAAAAGGGACTCTTTCATGGAACAAAGCTCTCAGCATACTTAAGTTCAATTAGTTTCAGGTTTAATTTTTTTTACAGCATTTTAATGTAGGAAGGTAAACATGCTGTACAATATTAATTACAATATAAATATATGCAAGAATGAGATTAACTTCAGTGCACTATGAAATTTGAAGAAATATCTGAAATACTTTCACTATAACAAAACGAACTTTTCAGGACAATAGAAATAGTTTTGTTTTTTTTCCTCCGGAAAAACATAATCAAATTCTGTATATTTCCACAGAATATATCAATACAGAGGTAATCGCATTTGCTAATGGAAAATCCATTCTGCTGGAATAACTTGATGAGTCCCAGTGAAGACATTAAGTCTGGCCCCATAAACGCCTCCTTTCCCTCTCCTAACAGCTCTCTCATACCTGTATTGTAGACACAGTACATTCTTTGTCATTTTAAAATCTTTTTCAGTCTTTTTGTTTTCCCTCTTGGTGCATTATGTAAAGGATGTATCTCTCTATGCTCCTGGTTTATGAAAGTTCAATTTAAATTAGCTGGGCTAGAAGAAAAAGCAAGAATTTTTACTACATTTGGCAGTATTTCCCTTCTCTTTGTTTTAGAAAGAGTTGGAAAATGGACCCCCTATTTATTTTTTAATCATACATACTCATAGCTCTGTAAAAGAGATGATAGCTCACCTACTGGCTAATGTCACAGTGCCCTGCTCCTACTGTTTAGCAATAGGAAGAGCTTTCTAATGAACCTGACATTGCCAGAAACCATGCTGGTTCTAGATAGTCCATGAGCATTGTTTAATAATTAATTAATGTGATTAGGTGCCTTCAAAATATATTGTTTTATTTTCTGGACTTACCTTCTCCAAAGACTGTGGCATGATAAATGTCATCATTAAGTCTTTGTGACATGCATGGTGTGCTTTCAAACCAGGACTCTCTTCTGTTAATTGTGTAGTTGTTATCATTTTTCCACTGGGATGCATTCATTCAGCAGATAGAAAATAGCTGCTCATACCCCTCTTCTGCCTTTTTCTTGATTTATTCTTGATTGTTTATTCCGATTTGGGGGGGGAAAGTTAGCACACAGCAATGTCAGGAGAGAAGGGGGTTGAGAGGACTATGAGAGATGTAAAGGTTCTAGCATTTGGTGCATAGATTTAGATGGAATAGCTCTACATGGAAAAGCCAGCAAAGGAGGCCAGGAACCCACTTTGAAGTCAATGAGCTCTGAAGTTTTACAGATGAAACAGCTTGGCCTTACCTCTTGTCTGGTGCAAACTCTCTGTGTGCCTCAGTTTCCCTCTCCTGCAACAGCTTTGCTGGAAGTGAAAGGAGCAGGCTACAGGACGAGTTATGATTAGAAATGCTAAAATTCTTTCAAAATCACTTACTCACTCTCATTTCCTTTTGTACTATATGGCAGAGTATCATATCACAGATATAAAAGAGCCCCTGTGCTCAGAGGTGTGGCCTTGTTACTGAAGCTGCTGGACTGTACCTGCCTCATATCATGGCAGAGCTCAAACACAGTAAATGCATGTGCTGTCCACAGACACTCCTGTACCCCAAATCTGTCTCACTCAACACCCCTTTCAGTCATAGGTATAGTATGACAATGTTTTTGTGATCACTAATAATTTGTTCCCCAAGTAAGCATCAAGATGTTCTAATTCAGGTTACATTAAAGAAATAATTTGACTTCTGAAAATAGAAAAAATAGAGTGGATTTAAAAAACTGCTTTCTACCTTAAATTAATTGAATTCCTCTTTTAGAATTATGTCTTTATAAGTTTAAGTTGTAAAAAAAGCAAACCAAACTAACTCAACCTTAGAAATAAGTACTTGAAAATGAACAAAAAACTTTCTTTAAAAAGAAACCGAGATATTTGTTTGATCTGAAATACATTATATCATTTTTTGAGGAGCGGAAGGATGAAAACAAAAGAAAGGAATCTGTTAGGTCAACGTGATCGATTTTTTCTTTACTTTTTTTAATTCCTTCTTCTTCCTTTTTTTTTTTTTGTATGGTTACTGTATGAAAAATTCATTTATTCCCACAAACATAAAGCCTCCCAAACCTGAAGGTAAATTACTGTAATTGCTAACTGACTCAGACCCTGGAAGGATGTACTGATATCTGGAAAGAAAATCCATAATTCACAGGCAGTATGAAAACGACCATGCTATATAGACCAGAAAAATAAGAAAAGCCCAGACTAGTACTCATGCATACAGATAAAATACTATAACAGTGATCTCATATACTGGCATTTTCAGCCCTTGCCTTTTATAGAGTGAAATGAGTGACTATTTTTTAGCAACAACAAAAACTATTTTGTTTTCAGTTATAAGCTTTTCATTAATTACTATGTCTATTCCAGCAATAACTGGAAGAGTGAGTTGGGATGAAGGTGTTTACTGCACTATAAAATTAGAGATTAGAAAAGGATTAGAGATTTTTCAACCTAAAATAAACAGAAATTGATACAAGACAGTTAGAAGACAAGGTTCAGAAATAGGTTTGTAACAGGAGTCCCTGGACTCTAACAAGGAAATGAGCAGTGGGAGGGAAATGCAAGTTTCCTCTGAGGATGGAAATGAAAGAGCAGGTGAAGAAAGAAGTAACTGGTAATTAACAATGCATCGATGCTGTATGTCTGCTGGAATGGCAATTGTACAGAACAGTAACGCTACCACAACCCTAACATGATGACCACGCTACGGTTCATCCGCACATGGACCATGGACCTATTCCCCATGAAGTTTACTAGGTGATGTAAGACTTGATGGTATTTTTTGCCTTTTCAGTAAACCACTATCAGGAATCTTTATCCTTTATTATCTTCTGCAGGCCTCAAAACCTCATACTTTTCTTTTTAAAAAAGTGTAAATATACTACTTATCATCCATGGGGAAGAGTGGGGAGACCATGGCAATCAGGATCTGCAGTGCTTCTGGAAGGAAAGGACCCCCCCACTGAGAATGAGAATGACAATTTTTTGCTTCTGTTGGGGCAGAGCTTCAGCGTGAGAATGGGATAGGCTGGAGGATGCTTTGCTTTGTCCTTCACTTGGCCTGATCTTTTTGTTCTGGTCTGGCTTTGGCTTTTTTTTGTCAGTGTCTGTATTTTATCATCTCTTAACAGCTGGCCTGGGTGTGCTTGACGGCAACAGTTGCAGCAACAGCCCTTTTAATCTGGAAAACACCCGGGTGGGTGGTACATGTAATTTATGTGCTTTTACCAGTTTTGGGAACTGAGAACTAAGGCTTTCCGGGTGATAGGAATTGTAGAAATTAGTAACAAAGAGGGAGGAGCAATACAGTGAATAACCTAGCCTTTTGTGAAAACAAAGGAATCCAAAGGAAACAGCAAAATATACGATCTCATCACACACCTGTTCCTTCTGCCTCTGCCCCTTCTGACAATATATCCCTGGAGACTCATTGAGCACGGAACTGCTGAAAAGTTCACCATATCCCAGTGGCTTAAAGAAGCCTCTTGCTCTGTAGGGATACTAAATGTTTTATTTAGAGGAAATCAATGTGTCCTGGTAGCATCTGCCTTGAAATCCCCTCTGGCATCAGGAGAAGGTGAGATTCCAGTGCAGTGTCAGTACAAATGGAACACAAGACATTCTTCTTCCCATAAAGATTGAATAATTAGACAGTAATGTGTCCCCTGGATTAAGAGCGAGGTGGACAGCTAATCTTGCTAAATATTGCAGGATTCTGGGTAAAAATCTGTCTAACTTAAAACAGGTTAATACAGTACTTTGGACTGTGTACATGAGATTTAGGTAGATATTTGTATTTTGACTGAGTTCTGTGGTGTTTCCTCTAGAGCACTCTCAGCCCCAGGTATCCAAGTCCAGGCTTGGTCCATTGCACCAGCTGCTATACAAACACACAACACACCTCTCCCAGCATAAAGAAAGAAAATCATCCATCAGCAGGACTGGAGATGGGGAGCTGAAGTAAGCAAGAGATTGAGTGAAATGTCTGACATCATGACAGAAATCTTTGGCAGTGCTGTCAGCAGAACTCATATCTCTTCTGTCCTAGCTTAGTGTACCTAGTGATGGGGTCCATCCATCATCTTCTGAAACAGCTCCAACTTTATCTACCGGTCCAATACAGCATGTGGAATTTCTTACCTTGTGTTGTTTACAGAACCTGAAAATTAAAACACTGAAACAACTTTTGTGCTACACTCTTTTTTGTTTCACATTTTGTGGATATACGACTTTTGTCTGGAAATTATTTTTCCCCTCCAAAAACAGTAGTGTCTAGAGCAGGAATATACCACCTCAGGCAGTCTGCTCAGCAGAGAAGCTTCTTTCATTTATTTCACATGGACAGCTTAGATAATGGCACAGATCAAGAGGTGCCATCATGGTTCCATCATGCCCCATTACAAAGATATCATAATACATTCATATTCAACTGAATCCAGACTTTTTATCTTTTGACCTTGAAGCCTGCACTTTTAATCATACTGGGGGCAGGATCTTAAGGTCATTTTCTATTACTGCAGGTAGAGAGTGTGCATTTTGTTCCTTCTACTTTTATAGGTCTAAGGCCTGAGGATGTAAGGGCAGTAGGAATTAATCAAATTAATCAAGCTGTCCTGGGTGCAGGAGGACAGAAGTCAAAAGAAATTAGGGAGGAGATGAGATATGCTTCTCTGCAATGGACAAATGTCTGTTAACACGAGGACAGCTAGAATGGTGATTCAGTCCTTTCCACTATGAAAAGGTGGCATTTTCCCTATTGATGTACTTCCTAGTATTTTTTAACATCAGTTATTCTGATGAAATGACTGCTGTTTAGGAAGATAAAGCAAGTAAAAAAGAGGCATCAGCAACTAATCAATTCCACCCACTTTTCTAAAGACTCTGTCAATTCACTCTAAGAACTGATTGTTCTCGGTTAAAGGTGATCAGGCTATTGCTTCTGACAGTCTCTCTAAAATGACAATACAGACTTCTGGCGTTTTTAACTCAAAAGAGTTCAGTGCAGATGACAGTTAAAATTTTAGCTCGGTTATGTCCTTGTTACTAAAGGCCAAATATTATTCTTAGTGTTGAGTAGCCAAACAAAATGAGGAAAGTAACATTCAGCCCTCCAAAGCTTTGTGTTTGCTCATGGCTTTGCTGTGAGACTTCGATCAGGGCATTGGTACTGCAACCTGGTTTTGGGAGCCCACTGAGGGGGGACACTGTGGAACCAGGACTACATCTGTATCAGCACTAAACCCTGCCAAGCAGCATATTTGAGGTACTTGAGCTCTGTCATCTGCATTGTTTACATGTTCAATTTTTGGCATGGCTCTAGGTATGCTTTTGGCTCACATTAAAATACTGTTCTCTTAAGTGACTACTATCTATTTTTCAGGTGCAAACACAGGCAAAGCAATGTTCCCAGGAGACAGTGTGCATACTGCCAATATACTCTGAGGAGCAAAAGGGTAAAATACTGTGGAAATGCACAGTACTCTGCACGTTGGCCTCCCACACTGAGACAGGCTAAGATCCTGTTATTGTTGTGTTGGCATTAGCATTTCCATATAGATCACGAGTCTGCTTTTGAACTGAATCTCCCTGTACACCCTTTGGTTACATCGCTTAGAAGGCTTGAAGAACCTGAGCTGGATTGTTCTTGGATGACACTAACCCAGAAAATGTGTACAGCTAGAACACTCCATCTGCTAGGCTCCATAAGACCATGCTGGAAGTCATCTGCAAGGTGTCCCTTAGATATGCACAGTGTGGGTGCTGGGTCCTTGGCACCACCTCCTCCATCTTACACATTCCTTCTTGCTCCTTCTTGCTCATCCAAACTTGGTCTGGGGATTCATACCTGATTTACACACAGTTCTCCAGCTGCTGGTATGGCCACACTGTTTTGTGTATTAAAGAGGAACTACAGCTCTTGTGGGGCGGTCCCGTGGCATAGTGGAGAGCACTCCGGTCTCCGACTCCCAGGGTCACGAGTTTGAGTCTCAGTACGGGTGGCCCCAGCAGTTCAATGCCTCCCTGCCATCCCATCCCGTCAGATCTCGGATGCAAAGCAGGGTCAGCCCCAGTTAGTACCGGTTGCTGTAGATAGTCCTAAGGAGACTTCACTGTCACTGTCCAAGCTTGCTCGACTGTGGCAAATGAACCTTAGGACTTAAATGGTGGGGCCAGTTCTGCACACGCTGAGCCTCACCTAAAAAATCCCCTGCGCAGGCTCGGAGGGCACATGTGGAGTGAGCCCTTCCCAAATCTTCGTTCGTGAATATTGGCCATTATTATTATTACAGCTCTTGTTTACCTGGAGCTGGAGTTGGGTCCCCATGGATTTCCATGATAAAGGTATTTCTTATGTCCTCTATGTCTTGGTTTGAGCTGGCAAACCGCCAACCCTCCAATCACGGAGTTAGAGCCTCCTCCTCCCCCTCAACACTCAAGAAAGGGAGGAAAAGAGAGGGGAAGGAAAAAAAAAACTTCAAACCCCTTTTAGACTAAAACTACATATACTTTACAGAAAGGAAGAGACAATTAGAAGAAAGTACAAATATACACTCACACAAGTTACAAACAACAAGTAACAATTCCTTACTTCTCAATACACACACAAATTTCATTATTTTAACCCCAGAGTATTATAGAAGACTCAGTCCCCAGAGAACCAGACCCAAGCAGAGAGAGAAGAACCCACGACAAACATTTTACTTCCCAAAAACAACTGCTGGGCCAGTGCTGGGCCTGGTCCTCCCCATCTCTCCCATCTGCACCATGTGTGTGTGTCCTCTCGGCAAGAATGCTGTGGGGTGACTGACCAAGCCACTCCCACACTGATTCTACTTCCCTGGAGAATGAAGTCATAATATGGTATGGAATAAACCACTATTGGCTAGAAGAAGTCAGCTGTCAGCTCAGCCCAGCTGGAATCAGCTGACAGCTCCAGGCCTAGTCTAACCTTCAAGAACCCAAATTTAGGGCCACTTAGGTGAACCCATGACACTCTAGCACTGAGGTTGTAGATGAATGCTAAACAGATAATGCAATAGTAGCACTGAAAATCTTCCAGAGGGTGTGAGTATAACTCTTCTATCGCCACACAGAAGTACTACACATAAAATTGTCATTACAGCCTCTCCTGGATCTATAGCACAGTTTTCAACCTGAGATCCTGAACCTAGAAGTGTTGCCATGACACTGGCTGCTGCTTTTGAAAACCTTATGGGATGAAAGTCACTGTGCAGGGCCAACTGAGTGGGCTTCAAACCCACTAAATGGGTTACAACACAGGAGTAAGAAACAGCATGAAAATGTCTCAAGCAGCCAATCAGAATAAAGGTCTATAAAATGAGTGATCTTGGTCACAAGAAAATGCAAGTCAAAGTAGTGATTTCTTCTCTCCATGAGCAGCAGGAAAGTTTTGGAGATAGATATCACAGAGTTAAGCTTAGCAAAATGATTATTTTTTAACATCCTCAGTGAAAACCCTAAAATTTCCATCTAGGCTTGGATTCATTTTAAGTGAGCCATGTCAGTGCCAGGATATGATATGTGCTACATGAGCAGCATGAAATATCACTGAGACACTTTAAAGGTCACTGAGCATTTTCATCTTGAATTTCATAGGGCTGCTACTGTAGACGTAGTTCCCCAGGGAAATTCAGTGTCCCCATAGGCTCATACCTCTTCCACAGCAGTGTGTTGACTCTACACTGTTGCACTCCCACCCATAATTTAAACCATGAGAGTGTTGCCTGATCCAGGCTTGCCCCTGGCTTTTGTGTACATGGACATTATTTCTGTGGAATTGTTTCTTTACATAGAGTCTAGGATCATGTTTGGAGGTGCCTTCTTGCCTGCTGATTCAGAGTCTACACATTTTCCCTAGAAACCTGACTCTTTTTATGTAACGTTGCAGTTAAGGAAATTGGCAAAGGAAACATACAGAAAGACTGTGAAAGTCATGAGAGATGGATGTGGTGTTTTTTTAATCAAGTGAAAGAAATTAAAAAAGCAAAAATCCAAGCCGATTAGCATACTTCAGGGCACGTTTGGCAAAGGTGATGGTGCTACTGGACATAAACAAAAGCAAGAACTGGTGGATAAATGCACCATGACTATGATAAAAGTGAGAGATTTATGAGAGCTTAGTATATCTTGTGTTCTTCTTCATCATGTCCTGCTCATTTAAGTGGCATCAAGTGTAAATATTGAAAACCCAGATGACAAACTATTTTGGATATTAGTTAAACCTGTTTATCCTATTATTACATGGCATTTGCAAGTGTTATCTTTGGGTACCAGAACATGGATGAATAACCGTGAGTGATATTTCATAGCTGTCCTATCACTAATGCAATCCACACTAGTAATTAATTTCATCTAAAGAATATGAAGTTTCCTCAATAGTAATTTATGGGATTTATTCCTGATTTGTAATATACTTACTAATACAGGAGTTAACAGATTAAGTTGCTGAATGCCTGGAGTGATCACATAGACAATGGAAACAAAGCATCTTCTTAATCAATCATCTTTCTAGCTATTTAGCTGGCTTTGCTCCTAAGAGATCACTGGACAGAAGACATTATTCAAAAAGAAGAAAAAATCAAAGGGAAGAAAGTGCATTCATTATTATTTTCTAACTATGCCCACATGTGTAGCCCTAGCTGCTTATGCAATGTGAATGACATTATTTGTATTTTTTGAAGAGTCCCTAATCGGGTTCTGTATTGCTGAATACCTTTGTTTGGGAGGTAAGCATGTCTCTGAATTAACCTCTCTAACACTTCTCATTCCCCCTGTGCTGCTCAGTGTACACGTAATCCTGGGAACCGTTCATCTTAGATTCAATTGTCCATTGTCTGAACAAAAGACCAGACATCACTTAAGGCTCTAGGAACTGACTGAGTATTTACAGTATATCAGAAGTCTTTTGCGCTTTCATTTCAGGTTTTAGCAGGGATTTGTGGTGAAATTTGTTCACCTTTTAGCCCTTCCTGTGATGCTGGTTATGCCATTTCTCGAATTCTCTAAATCTATTTAACCGCCTAGGACATTAGAGCTTAGTCCGAAACAATGAAATTATACAAAAGATATTTTCTGTAAAAGTCTGCTTAATACAGTGTATTAAGATTCCTTTTGGCCCTTTATAAGCAAGGTTATGGAGGGATGTGTTTTTTGTCCGGAACCCAGTGTTGTGCTTTCCAAGCTATTTCCGAATAAAGACCTCCACGCAGGGTCTGCTTTGTCTGAAACACTATTCACTCTTTCCATTCAGGTTTTCTTCTCTTCATAAATTTAATCCTCAGCCCTGGAATTCTCTCCTTATTTTCTTAGTTATGATGAGAGTGAACAGCTGGACCATTTTGCAGACTTTGTTGACAGTGCTTAGTTCTTACTTTTTCTTTCCCCCTACCCCTTTTTTTTTCAGACAGTCCCTGGCTCACTTTGTCTGGCTACTGTCTGACATGTCAGCTTACACTGTTCCAACTCCCAGCTGTTCTTTCCTTTCATGCTATGGATTGTTCTTTGCATTATAGTCAAACACAGGGTTTTATTTCCGGAGGGATAATCTGTTTCCACAGCAACCCATAAAATGGAGAAATCTGATCCCAGAACTTTTCTTTAAAACTTTTAAGTGTGTATATAAACACACCTCTTTTTTCCCATCTTAAAGGCAATTGTTCTATCTATGAAATGAAAGCTGTTATGAACTCTCAGGAATCAGTAAGTTCTCAAACTGCTGAAGATACATCATCACATTTCTGATTCTTATTATTGATATTGGCATAATAAACTGGGAATATTTACCATTAAATATGGTTCCAATTGCCAAATTCAGAATGTCAAACTGAATTTTTGGGATCTCCCTGTTTACTCAGTTTCACATGTTTCTGTGCAAATTTTTTTCATTACCTATTGATTGTCAATGTCAATGCCACTGGTGCAAACTGACTTGGAACTGAAAGACTGAGCTGATATCCTTCTCAGCTTTAAGTGTTCCTTAATCTAAATGAAAATGTAAAGGAATAGTTAGGAATACTATAAGGAAAGCAAAATTATACCTTCCCCTTTTTAAAAAGCTGTCCTTTGCAGCTACTGAAGGCTGTTATCCTGTTGAGAAGCTGAGAAAACCAGCAAATACCTATCTGTGGTGAAGTCTGTGTCTTCTCTGTATTTGTTTGAGGAGCTTTGAATTAAGGTGAACACACAAAAATGAAGCAGACCCCACACAGAGTCTATTCAGATATGATGGCCAGATCTCATCACCTGGAAGTTCAGATAAAGTACATCTTTTTTTATTCTGGTCTAAAACTGCTGACCGCCCTCCAAAGTTTGGGCAGCTCCAGCTTGCTGGCTGTCATGGTGTTACCAACACATTCAAGTCCTCTCAGTTCTTGGTTTTCATTGTGCACCATCAGTTGCTCAGTGTTCAGGTTGAGCCCTCTTCAGAACCCATCAAAGCTGGTCCTGCCTCACCTGCACTTGATACTCAAGCTTACTGAATGTCTCTTAGGAGGTTAGACAAGATTTTGAATCATCATTTACCCAAGGATTAGCTTCACTATGTTAAAACCTGGACAGTGACCTTATACCTTCTGGGCTGGGAACAAGAAGGCTAAAAGGTTGATGAGCTCAGTCTGGTCATGGATGTTAATTTGATGTGGCGACATTTCTGGCTGTCTCTAAATACCCAAACCAGGAGTGTCAGTTGTGGCACTTTTCAGATACTACTGAGAGCTTTTCTTTATACAGTTTTTCACCAGATACAGAACACTAAGCATGAAAGTATGTTAGCAAAACATCTGAACTGCAAGTGAGTTACTAAAGACCTCTGAAAATATTTTTAAGTGCTGTGAAGAATGACCTAAAATAAATTGATATAGTACAGAATATTCCTGGGGCACCAGTTCACTCCCAAACCACCTCTTGTATTGTTACAGAGTAGTTTAGCTTCTCATTGATTTTTTTATTTTAAGCAGTATATATTCTACCAATAAACTGTAATGATTTCCATAATTGTGCTGCGTAAGAAAAGGCCCTGAAGCACACTCTCATGGCACTGATACACCTTGATTCAAAGATTACCCATGTAAATGTTCTTGGACATTATGCATGTGTTCACACTCATCTTCTGATCTATCCTCTATTCCTATCCACTGCTACATCAGATATCCCACTGAAAAGATATCCCACTGAAAAGATATCCCTGTGTAACCTTGTGTGGCCACATATAAAGCCACTGGTTAAAGATGTAGATTTGCAAACTTGTCTGAACATGAAAGGCACCATCATCTATGAGTGGAGCCTTGGCAAGACTTCCAAAACACAGCAGTGGAGCTACACTTAAGCAATACATTAGATTAAATACGTTCCTGGAGGATCAGAGCACAGCTTCATTTGACCATTGCTTTTAACTCCTATCTTCATCCTAGTCTTTTTTTCCATGGAGAGTAGAACTTATTCCTTCCTTCATCCATTTTTCCCCTTCTATTTCAGTTCAGTCATACCCACAGTATGAATTGAGTTAGTGTTGGAGAGAAGTTTTATTCTCGAGGAGTCCTTGCAAAAATATTCATAGCAATGTTGGTTGCTGATACAACACATCTGGGTGACACTAATGTTTTAAACACTGTTTGGAGAAACACTCCTATTTCCTAGCACAGTCAAAGTCAGTGGCCCATGACTAAAATCCCAGGGCAGAGAAATAATTAGCTATAATAAGGCTAATGAGGTACTGTGACTGTTATCATTAAAATAGGGGGAATTTTATGGTCCCTCAGGATTTGAGAGTATCTCTTACTAGCCTTGGAGAGATGCCAAACTAGCTGGATATTTGCTCCTCCATCATGCACTCCTCATCCCTCACATCTGCCTCCTCAGTCCTTTGGTGATTTGAAGGAAATAGAAACCATGTAAATACACACTCTCCCTCTACCCCCCCGCCCCCATATATATATATATATACATTTTCTCCTACTTAGTAGCTAAACTTGTGTTTTCTACTAAGAGTTCTACCTTCTGTTGGAACTTCGAGGGAAATGTGGTGATTATGTTGACAGTGTTCCTTGTTCTTTTGCCTGATAGAATTTTAATTTTCTCTCAGCTGGATTCTTCCCTCTGTCTCTCCAGCCCTTCTCAACACAGATTGCTTATCTGAGACTGTTCAAAATAATAATAAATTTTTTGACATCCTTGGAGTTTTGAAATTGAGGCAAATCTCTCATCAGTGCTTCCAAGGGCATAAGTTACTATAGTATTAACAGCAAGTTGAAGAAATGCAATTATTTCTTTTTTCATGTGGTAGTGGAGCCCAACAAATTGTGCATAGGGGAATTAATGACAGATTGCATGAGTAAATAAGTGCCCATCTGTGGTCCCTCTGCCCATAACTTGAGCTGGTCAAACTCTTTGTTCTTGTCTGTTTTCTGATCGTTACATGAATTTGCTCGCTCTGTGAAGCACCAAGCTGTTTATTCATGCTGTGGTGTATGCACAGGTAAGACCAAAGGTTTTCAAAGGAATTAACCATGATTGCACATGCACTGACTACCTGCCTGAGGTTTGATATTTATGGAAGCATCAGCTTTAGCACGTGTGCCACGAAGCAAGTTTAGATACCCCTGCCAATTAGGTAGTTGATGAAGAGCAGAGACTTGCTTTTCTTCATTCAGTGAAATATATATACTGTAGTGTTTCAAGCACCCTGATTTTTTTTAGATCTTCCCTTGAATTCCTGAAAGTCCCTTATTTATAGTAAATAAATCTTTAAAAACTGGTAGTGAGGCCATTTCATCACTGATGAGGTGAGGAACACGCATTGTAAAGCTCAGGCATCTGTAGCCTGTGAACAACACATGCACCAGTAGCCACAGAAAGAGCTACAATTCTTCTCCATCCTGGCCTGGCACCATGACCATTTTGAGACCCATTCTCTTCCTCTTGGAGTTTTGACTGACTTCCTGCAACATAAAGCACTTCAGAAGTATGAGACAGGGACTTGTTCTGTCTCTTAGCCACCTGTACAATTTTTTTTTTAAACAACCAATGCAGACAAATTTCAATACTCCTTAACTGACACCAGAAGGAGTGTTTGAAAGTGAACAAAGGGCTGTATCTTCAAAGTGCTTCTTTGTGCTTGTGGAATAAACGTCTCTTCTCTCTACCCTTTGTGGTCTGAGGCGATAAGAGCCACTTTCGGACAAAGGATACAAACTGAGATATATGGCATGGCCAGCTCAGTAACTTGATGGGCAAATGTGGATATTCCACCCCCAATTCTCTTTAACAATTGCACTTTCACAGTACAAAGCCTCCTAGAGTCTGGTTTTCTAATTAAAGCAACTTTAAGGAGAAAAGGTCCAAACCTTCACACTGGTATTTTTTTCCTCCCAGGCTGTACATTTATAATAGCAGCCAGTCTCAGCTTGTCTGAACACACTTCTGATATAATGAGCCAGAGGAATTAACTAATTTACCAGAGCTGGCCTCACTCCTTTGCCCTGAAAATCCCTGTATTTAGGTAATGCAGTTGTGAATTTCCCTCCATCACAAAAAGAGACTGAGAAACTAGAAAAGAAAATAGAAAGATCGTGACATCTCTGCCCACTCTCTGTCCAAATCTGCCTTTGGGGTTTGTACATCTTGTCCCTGTGCACATGGATTTTGCCTTTGAGGTTGTAGTTGAGGCAGTCCTGAGTATTTAGATGTATTCTCCTGTCACAAATGCAGTTCTCGCGCTTCAGTGGAAAATCCTCCCTTGTGTCCAGTCTTCAGACAGTATCCGAGGTCATTAGTAAAATGCTTTTAACTCACACAATTACAGCTTGAGCTTAAGCTCCACTTCACAGAGCAAGAGTGACAGACATTCACACTTGCTGTGTTTCAAGGATGCTTCCCTAGATTACACAAAATGGCTGGAAAAGAAGGTAGTTAAAACTCCTATTAAAACCATGAGCTGAGCAGTCTGATATTTAGGATTGATACATGTCGATATTGGGGAGCATCATGAAAGCCACCCCCACTATGGTGTACAAACCTTCACATACCTCTTCTTTATTTCACAGCAGCAGCCCCCATGATCTATGAGTCCTTCAGGGGAGTCCCAGGAATCAACCTTACAAGCTCTCCAACTATGGGACATATAAAAAAGGGGAAGATGCCCTAAAACATCAGAAGTAGGGATTCTGGGATAGTTTAATAGTTGGCTTTCTGACAGCTCTATCTGCTGGACTACACTGGATGTATGCTTCAAGAGACCTGGGGCTGGGACAGACATTCTGATGATATAGAGAGTACTTTTTCTCTCCCCTTTGGTTCATGAGCTCAGACACACACCACTCGTGTTGTGTTGGATGACAGAGGTCTTCATCAGGGACTCACTTTTTCTAGGATCTCCGCAGCCACACAGGAATATATAAGTTCTCATGAATATGGCTTGTAGTGAGCATACATGAGAGGAGAAAAAGCGTGAAAAAACCTGGTCCTGTGTGCCTCTTAAGTACCAAATAGGAAGAGGATGTGATAGCCCATGTTTTATGATATGCATGGCACTCTTCACAAAGACATGTTTGATATTGTGCATCATCATTCATCAGGGTTTTTTGGTCCAGAGATGAGAAACTTCCTGTGCAAGGGGTTGGTGGAAAAGTTTTGGGTCACTTGGCCAGAAGGTAGTGATAAGGTTGACTCCAGCCAGTGGTGTGAATGCATGCTGAAATTTCCAGGCTCCAGAAAAGGCCAGATTTTCAGTCATGCCTATTTATCTGACTCATTTTTTATCGATCACTCATTAACAATTTGCATGTTGTCTGTTCTGATGGTGTATGCCTCTTTGTGAGCTGATTATAGCATAGGGCATTTGAAGATAAAGCTTCTCTTAGTTTGTCTACTACATTTTGTATAAAATATGAAAAAAAATAAAAGGAAATAAGGAACATGACTCACTATGTGGCATATGAAAAATCCAAGTACAAACTGACTTTGTGTTTCAAAACAGCAGCCTGAAATGCAGTTGTCTGCCTTTCAGAAATTACTAGCTTTAGTGGCATTCAAGAATAAGAATGTAATGTGTTGTCTCACCTTTACAAAACCTCTAATTCCTCTGTGAGATATTAATTGAAAGCTTGATATTCTTCATACATTCCCTAAGTAACAAGCTTTCCTACAATCAGTCTTTCTGTCAGTCTCCCCTCAACAGCAAAATATTTTATATAGAATTATCCAGCTTCAAGAGAAGTGAGCATCCCTCACAGAATTTCCTGTTTATGTAGATTAAATCATTTTTGGTGTGTTCATATTGCCAGAGAAGAGGAGGAATCTGGCCTATTTCTCCCATTTCTGAGGAAATGCTTTTAAGAAACACTCCAGGGACAATGTTCTGTAAGAGCCTCACCACTTCATTTTATTCCAGTTTTAAACCAGAAGCATTGGGGAAATTCAGTCTGAAGTTTCAAATTATTCTGGGCTTTTTTTCAAGGAAGGAAGGAAAACAAGGAAAGAAAGGAAAGGAAGAAAAGGAAGGATGATGGAAGGAATGAAAGGAAGGAAAATAAGGAAAGGAAGAAAAAGAAAGAATGAAAGAAAGGAAGGAAAGGAAGGAAGGAATTTGGAAGGAAGGAATTCGGAAGGAATTCGGAAGGAATTCGGAAGGAAGGAAGGAAGGAAAGGAGGAAAGAAAAGAAAAGAGAGAAAGAAAAGAAAGAAAGAGAGAGATGGGAAGAAGAAAGAAAGAGAGGGATGGGAAGAAGAAAGAAAGAAGAGACAGGGGAAGAAAACTCCAGTAACACTAAATTCCTGCAGAAATGTTCCTGTCTCTTTAGCATTATGATTTTCTGTTTACCCACAGTTTGCGTGGATCAGTTCTTTGCCATGATCATATTTTCTCATTCTATTTTTACAAATGAATATCTGTTCAACACAAACCCTTAGAGGAAGAGGGATTTTAAATATGGATGTGCAATCTTTCTTCTTGCTTGCTGGGATTATGGGACTCAGTGCTTTAGGACATTGCAAATTCCTGACATAGAGCACTGATTCCCTACAGAGGACATGAAAACATCTCCCACACAAAAGAAATACCTTCCCTCAAGATGAATTTGCAAAATACCTGAAACACCAGATAAATTTAATATCTCTTTAGTATATACCAATCCATGAACTGTAAAGATTCACAGATCTATAACCAGAATCTCTAAAACATGTAATCAATTTTTTTTGCCAGATTTCTCTGCTTTTGTGTCATCTCTTATGTAATAATCATAATATTTGGGAACTTTCTTTTATTATGAACAATTTTTCAAGCATTCTGAATCAAAAGCCACAAGTGATTTATGCTTGCTCAAACTTTTTCTGTAATAACCTTAAACTTTATTATTAAATGGCACCTTTGTCCGGACACATGCCTGTACTATGAGGAGTTGGCACAAACAAGGATTAATAGTGATTTTCTTGGAGAGAATAAGTGCCTCAGGCAATAGATAAGAGGGTGTAAGGGCCATATAAGTACTTAATAAAAAGGAATAAGCTTTCTTTCAACTGTAGCAGTCAATGAGAAATATAATTTCTCTTCTGATTATCATTTTTATAGGGTTCTAAATTGTGAATGGTTCTTTCTGGATAAGTGACATGGCATGTTCCTGTAATATTAAATTTGATTTAACTTAGTAAAGACTATAAACTAAAGAAATTTGTATGACTACAGTGATGAAGAGGTGATTCTGCATATTCACTAATGTATGGATCATGTTGACTCCTCCTTCACTCTTTTATAGTATTTATCAAACAAAATACTGGGAAATATGAGTGTGGACTCATGCCCAGGAAAGTCTTCATTGCTGGAAAGTGAAAAGAAGAAAGTCTCTTAGCTGGGCTCCAGGCTGTAGGTCATAGTAGTTAGCATGAATGCACATTATGGCATGTCTTATAGGCAGACCATGAGCTCAGGGGATAGGACTTAATTTCATCTTTGGTCATGGAGTGCCAAATACTGGGAAATCCACAGATACTGACCATTGGTAACAGGTTTTGTACTTATATGCAAAAGATGCAAGGGGTGACTGTGTCTGCAATAATTGGGGAGGTTTGTGGTGTGGAAACTTAAGAATGACAGTGGGAAACGAATTTCTCTAGTAGCAGTAGAGAGAGCTAAAGGCTTTTTGCTTTACGTTTTTATTTAGTTTTGTGTTGCAAAATAAGTGCTTTGGAAGAGACTCAGACATGGCTATGAACCCCTCTACATTCGGGAAATCTAGCAGACTGCTACTTGCTTACATTAAACTATGAAACATGGTATGTTTTAGCTGTGAGGGTCTAGTTTTCTACAGGTATTTTTCAAACAATGAAAACGGGTTTTTTCCAAGATTAAAAATGCTCACAGCTGTCAGGATGAAGAGTGTAGGAGAAGGTCCTTTTGATATATGGCAGGACTAAAAACCAAAGCATTTATCTATTTAACAACACTTCACAGTTGCCAGATTTACACACATCTTGTGTTTAGCCCAGTAGTAAAATTTATAACTCTCCTTTTGGACAGCATAATTCTTTCTCTCTGCTAGGAAAAAGCTATATCCAGGGGAAAAGGTAAATTTCTTTTAAAGTTTTTTTTTGTGAAATGGTTCATGTGTGTTTAAGGACCTTATTAATTGCAATAATATTTGTTTGTCATTAAACCTGCACAGAGACTTTATCTGCAGTGTATATTTTTATTTTGTGTAAGGATATCTGGCCACCTTTGGAAAAGGAATTTACAGGTCTTGTTCAAGACAGGCACCTAGTGAGGTTTACAAAAGCAATGAATGTTTGGAAAGTAGTAGCAGTAAGAATCAGGGTGCTTTGATGGGATTGAATGGGCACTACCAGCTTCTCATAGTTGTTAGGCAGCTACATGTCTGCTAGAGTACTTCCTGTGTCTCCTCTCTAGTACTCTGAAATCAGGCATTGTATGTTGCATCTCATGAGGGATGTGAGCAGCTCACATGTCTGGACTGTTTTGGAGGAGAAAAAGCACAGGGAGACCTGTGGGAAGGAGATTTCTGAAACCAAGGGCAAAGGAATAAAAAATCTGAGAGTACAGAGCCTGATTCCTGGGAGGAAAGGGGAAGAGTGAATAGCAGTGAAATTTAAATGTTTTCTTAATTTTCTCTATATAAATGCACTGGCTCCAGAAAGTTTCTAAAAGTGTTATGTGTACAATGAAATGTGTAGCATTTTTGCAGAGGTAGATCTGCTTCAGCTCCTCCTTGGATCCTTCTGAAATAGAGTAAGACAGGGAGAGATAATGTTAAAAATCGACCCTATTGGAAATTTAAATACTACTCTAAATTTTTCCAAAGGAAAGGGATGGCTGGGAAGGGTCAGCTGGTGCATGAGTCATGCTGTAAAACACAGAAACCCTCTGGTCTCAACTCCATGCTCAGAAATGCTGACAAGAGAAGGGCTACTGGTCTTGGAGGTCTTTGCCTCTTGTCAGCTTTTCAAGAAGGATGTGAAGACCTGGTGGTTGAACTGCCAGGAAGTAGGGTAGCTTTCTGATGCCTGGAGCTTCACTGGATCAATCTGTTTCTTCTTGGTGTTCCATTTTCAGTGATCCTTGGTGTCTGATGAAAACCCAGCTTCTCAATGGCACAGACGAGTGTGCTTTTATACAATGGTTTAAGGAAATACTGCACTCAGAGGCACAGTGAATGATAACCAGCTCCCTTTCACCGTAGAGGAGAACAAACTGGCATCAGACAGTCTCTGGCCTGAGCCAATGCTGTCTCAGAACTTTGTACAGAAAATGATACAAACATGAATGAAGATAATTTCACTTTGTGGGAACAAAATTTCTAAGGTCCAGGTTTGTGAAGGTGGTTAGACAGTGATGCAAAGGCAGCTGAATATCTAGAGAGGTTTTACAGAGCTTCTAGGGGTGTGATTTTAACTTTAAAAGGAATTAGACAACTTGGGCACTTATGGAAATCTCAGTAGATGCCTTAAGGGACCTTTGTAGTTCTAGTTCTGCAGGGTTGGGGAAATCTTTTCCATTCTACTTTGTCCACTCAAAGTTATTCTACTGTTACATGGAACAAAATGATCCTTCCGGAGCCTGCTCCATCAGGAGCTCCATCCATGGAGTGCCATTGTCTTTCATAGAGATATGCTTCAGAAAAATTGCAGCTACATCTTAAATGTATATTCAGGGGCCACTCAACACCCAAGTTTCTGTACAGTTATGTCTTACCCTGCTAAATTCATCCTTTTCATAACCGATTTATTAAAAAGGAAAAACCAACAAACATACAAACAAGCCAAAATAAGCAAACAAAACCAAGACAAAAATCCTTCAGGCTTTTGAGACTCCTTAAAGCTAAAATTGCATGGGCAGTTTCCCCAGCAAGAATGGATCTTAAATAAAACTAAATAATGGTTTTACTTTGATCTTGTGTTTTATCTGAGGCATTCTGAACCAACCTCACAAAGTGACTGAGACTGAAATGGAATTCCTCCAAACAGTCACCAGAGCCTCTTAATTCCAGCACTAAGCTACTAAATGTAAAATGGTACAAAATTGTATAATTGCAGCCAGCCACTATAAGCAATAACTATTTCTAGTGTTCTGCTCATCACAATACTTCTGTTGTAATTTTATACCTCTTTGGAGGCATTCTGTGTATTTTACCTTCCACATACCAGCAGTTGTCTGCGGTACTAAACTGCTCTGTAGCCTTTTTCCCCTCTGTGTTGACTTGATTGTTTAGCCTGCCTGGATAGCTGAGTGAAGAGAAATGTTAACACTGGCATCATGTTTGCTGTGATTAATCCAATCTTTCCTTCAGTAGCAGTATTTGCCTTGGGCTTGCAGTCTTCTCTGGAAAGCCGTAAAGATGTCTGCCCTGTGTTAAGTGTGTGTATCAAGTCTTGTTGATTATTATTCAGTGTGACAGTGGGATGACTGATAAAATAAATGAGGAGAATAAATAGCAGAATTAGTTTTTAATTTCTTTTTTCCCTTGATTGCTCTCACTGTGTGTTTGAAGAGGCATGAAATTATGGTAGCTCTCCTGTACTAAAAATTGCCAGGAATTTGTGTGGATTCACTTACAGAAGGGCAATCGCACAAGAACTATTACAAAGAGAGAAGGAATGAAGACAGTAAACTCAGAAGCAAAAGAAGAAAGTTGCCTTTTTTTTTTTGAGTATTTTGTTTCTAAACATTCATGTCAAACACTCTTCTGGCAGCATAATGCTAGTAATGTTTATATATGTAAGACTTTCATACTAATAAGTTTGCTTCATTAAATTCTGTGTTTTGCTTGAGTAAAGTCTACGATATTCACAGTCCTATAGGCATTGCAGGAATTGTGGATGTATTTATTACTTCACATAATCAGACACTCAGATGTTTTCATTAATCTGCATTGGTAATATCTTATCTCCAAAGATGAAATGTTTAACATCTTTGTTGGTCTCGTGGACTGTGGGGTTGAGCACAGCCTGTGCAAGTTTGCCAATGACACCATGCTGTGTGTTGTGGTTGACACGCTGGAGGGAAGGGATGCCATCCAGAAGGGCGTGTGAATACTCACACTTAGCATAGGACAGACTTCTTTATCAGTTTCCAGAGAAAACTACTGAGAAGCTCTACATGAGCCAGAAATGTGTGTTTGCTGTCTGGAAAGCCAACTGTATCCTGGGCTGCTTCACAAGCAGCATGGCCAGCAGGTCAAGGGAGGTGATTCTGCCCCTCTGCTCTGTTTTCAGGAGTCCCCATATGGAGTGCTGTGTCCAACTCTGGGAGCCTCAGATCAAGGAAGATGAAAACTTGTAGGAGCAACTCTGGAGGAGACCACAAAGATGATCAGAGGCACTTCCTGTGATGACAGCGTAAGAGAGTTGGGGTTGTTCAGCCTGAAGAACAGAAGTCTCCAGGGAGATCTTCTAGCACCTTCCAGTATCAAAAGGAGGCTACAAGACAGCTGAAGAGGGACTTCGTACAAGGGCATGTAGTGACAGTCCAAGGGGGAATGACTTAAGACTGAAAGAGGGTAGTTTTAGATTAGGCATTAGGAAGAAATTCTTTACTGAGAGGGTAGTGAGGCACTGGAACAGGTTGCCCAGTGAAGTTGTGTATGCCGCATCCTTGAAAATGCTTAAGGTCAGATTGGATGGGTCTTAAAGCAATCAGGTCTAGTAATAGAAGGTGTCCCTCATCATGGCAGGGAGGTTGGAAGTAAGTATCTTCCAACCCAAATGGTTCTATTATTCGATGATACTGAGCCATATAGGGCCAGATCATGAAATTGCTAATACTCATATAATGAACGTCTAGCAAGTTTTCCTGTTCATAGCACTAGTCTAGGAGCTGATCCACAGATGACCACATTGCTTTATCTAGTCCACAGGGCAGATTGGTTGTGAATATATGTACCTGCTCATCAAATATTGGGCTCTTTTGATTGTGCTGGTCTAACACGTGACTCTATGGAGCCAGTGTCACTGCTTGCAGCTGTTGCCCACATAAATCAGTGCTCATTTTATTTATTTTCTTATGTGAATGATTGATAAGCTTCTGAGTAATGTATATTGTATATTATTAGTTATATCTGAAATTCAACAGCTCCCTACTGGGTTTTACACTTGTGATTTTATAGCAGTTTCTTTTCCACAGTATTAAAGTTTACCATTTTTGTTTAATCTTATACTGAAAGGCATCAGCAATTTAATTAGATATATTCTAGTTTATTTGAGAGGAAAAAAATCGATAACTTTACAGATTTTCTTGCCAAAATGTTCCATCTCTATTTGGTGAACTTGTTCAGATAATCTTTTTTTACATTAGCTGGCTCTTAGAAGTTTTTTAAATAATCTATATAACACAATTTCTTTCCCTTTCTCTTTTTCTTTCTTGCTTGCTTGCTTTCTTGCTTTCTTTTTTGCTTGCTTGCTTTCTTTGCTTTATTGCTTTCTTGCTTGCTTTCTTCTGGTAGGAGTTTCTAAAATAATTTTTTTCCCACATTAAATGGCCAGTAGGTAGCTGAAATTTGGTCACTTTTGATCAAAACTGTCCCAGTCTTAAAATTCCTCTAATTATTTTATTCTGAAAGCCCTGGGGCACACCACTGATAGTTTCTCATGCTACTTAGTAGTCACCATATCCTTGGTTTACAAGGCAATATGGATCCAACAGCCCATACTGGCCTCCTTGGCCCTGTGGCAGGCAATGGAATAGTTCAGCTACAAAATGAACTCTCTCCATCCATTAGTCTTTCCTTGTACTTGTATATAACATTCATGTTTGTGAGTGAGATGTGTTCACACTGGGAAGAGTTCTTAAAAATATGAATAAAAGTAAAAAAAAAAAAATCAATCTTGTAGTCTGGGTTAGAAAACTAATTGTAAACTTTATAGCTTACTTTCACGTTTTTGATTTAATGAAACAAAACAATCTTAAATTCAGCTAGACTGCATTGCTTAGCAATAGCATGCACCTTGAATTGTGAGATACAGCTTGTTTTCCTGTGCAAATGTTTGCAATTAAAAATAAAAGACTTCCAAACACTTATGTATATATCTATTTATACCTGGAGCTGAACTTCATCACAGTGAAATGGTTGATAGTTTTACATTCATACTGTGGAAGCAGCACCATGCACTAACATTTTTATTAAACTGTTTATCAACGTTTGTAAGTACAAATCCATACTACTTTTAACTGCCATCTCCTACCCCGGGCCTCTGAACTTTTAACCCTAGAAAGTTTTTGACAGGCTCTAAATTCCTGAAATAACAAGAGGCTTTGTTGACACAACAGTGGGCATGTGGTTGAGCAGGTGAGGATATCAGCATGAACCTGATTTCATCATGACAGGGAAAAGATATGTGGCTGAGGTGTTTATCCACTCTTGGGACCTCAACAGGATGCACATAGACACAGAATCTCATGAGTAGGAGAGAGTAGAGAAATAAATTTTTTTATATTTTTGATATGAATATTTTTATTTCTCCAGATTCTGATAAAAGACAGCAGCAGCAATACAAAATAGAAAACCCAAGCCCCATATTTGACCTAAGGATAGGCCTGGTTGCAATGGAGGATGTGTGATGACAGCAGTCTTTGCCAGTTAGTGTGTTACGTCTCTTAGCACAAATTGAGTGGGAGATTGGATTGACAAAACAGAAGAGCAGCTCTGTTGGAGGAGCACTGGCAGCTTGGGATTGTGAGGACTTTGTAAATACCATCCTTGGTGCATAAGACCTTGCAAAATCTAAATATTTCTCTTTGATGGCCTTTGATGGTTTGGAGATGGTTTGGAGATACTTGCCCAGTGTGAAGCTGCAACTTCTGGCAGCAGTTAGGGGAAGGTGAATCCTGTGACACAGGCTAAACCATCGATTTACTATGAAGGTATTCCAGTGCGTGTCTGTATGATTTTTCAAAAGAGAGTATATTTGGGCAGGTTCCAGTAAGTTTGCTCATCTGTGGTAAAAATAGTAAATATTATCTTTTAAGGTCTAGGTTATGTGTTCTCTCTTGCTCTTTTCAATCTTACAGTTAATACACATGCACCACTTACATTTTAGAGTCCCATGCTTCTAGAGGGCTCATTTTTCTGACAGTGACAAACGTTTTCATGTTTAGTAAGAAAAAACTGTTGATTTGCATCACTGACAAAGAAAAAGAAACATTTATTTTGTTTTTCACGCTGATTTGCAATCACCAGCTATTCCAGGGCAATATTTAGATACTTACTTAAAGAAAATGTTTTACCAGTGACTTTAGCTTCTCCTAAAAAGGGAATTATGTGAAATTGTGATTTCTGAGCCTAAGAGGCCAGTCCTGAATTCCACAGTAGTTGAATGCATGTGTTTGCTATTACTTTGTCACATGTTGGTTTAATCACATCAGTTAATATTACATTGCAAGACCACTCCAGGTTCATTTTATTTGGATTTTGGCATAGTTTATTTTTGCACATGTTCCATTATTAATGAACCTCTGAGTACGTTGTCATGTATATTACATCATGTAATTATTAATTTATGTTTATTTTTCCTGCCTGTTTCCATGTATGTTCAGCATGTACACACAAATTCCAACCTTTTACTGGAGCAATAAAGGAGATTTTGTTGCAGATTATGCTAAGCATTATTGTGAATGCTTTTCTAAAGAATTGTACAGAACTTCACTCCTGGTTCTCCTACACCTTCCAGCTGCAGTCCTCATGACCAGCAAGCTATTTTCATTCCTCACAAATTGTCTTTATTTGCATTTCTTTTTCTTTGGACCACCACTGTTGATTCTTCTGCCTCTTCATCAGATTTGCCATCCAGATTCTCCTGCAAAGGCACTGAGAACCAGCAGACATAGCTGCTTGGAGGTCAAGGGTCCATATTCACCCATAGGAAATATCCTTTCCAGGATGATTATGGCTTTCCTTTCCTAAATATGGCTTTGAGTGTGTTAGTCATTCAGTACCAAATAAGAGCTGTGACAGGATGTGCTGATTTAGAGGTAAACCAGCAGGAAAAATGAGCTCAACACGAGAGAGATTGTAAGTCAGAGCTACAATTTAATAATAATACTATGGTAAATACACTGACACAAAAGGGAAATTGCTTCCAAATCCCAGAATCCAGCTGTGTAACCCAGTGTCCTGGGGTACAAACCCAAAGGGGTTTGTTAGCTTGTGCTGAGCCCCGTGTGGTTTCCCCCAAGTCCAAAGCAAAAGGAAGTGACAAACCCGTTGGTGCAGGTGATGGCTGCTCCAGAGTGGTGGTCTCCTCCTGTCGAGGTCCTGCTGCTCCTCTGGGTCCAACAAAAAGGTTCCTGTGGTCTTCTTACCTACCCCTTTTTGTACCCTCAGGAAGCATCCAATCCCTCCCCCGGGGCGGGGACTCACACGATGGGTGATTAACTCTGTGAGTCATGGGCTATTTTCGGACTGTTGATGGCCCATTAGCACCTACGCCCCCTCAGGCTGGGAATGGAGGTGCTAACGACTCCCTGGGAAGCTGCTGCAAATGGGCCATCGACCTTGGGAATGAATAGAGGGGGTAGAATACATAGCTTTGATCACCCCCACCCAGTGACAACTGATCCCACCTGCTGAACTAGGACACAGGAGATAGATCATGCTTAGGGAGGGTGCTGTCCTTCACTGCTAGTTTGTTCAGCCACTCAAGGTGAGTTTGTGTGAATTCAGATTCACTAGAAGTTCTGAGCTTCTGCATGCCTCCATGGGAATGTCAAAAGGCATGTTCTGAATAGAAATTTCATTTTTTGATGAGTTCCTATCTCAATCAGAGTTGGTGTTTCACAAGGAAAGCAGATGCAGACTATCATCTGTCAGGGAAAGTTAGTACTGTCCTTGCTAGCAGTGGTTCAAGCAATTACTTGCAGCCTGGCTCTCTTAAAATCTCCTGGGCTAGCCTGCTTCCCACAAGTGGAAACTATGTCATCAGGGGCTCATCTGAGCTGTCACAGCCATTGGCAATATGGCATTTTCATGCAGGAGCAATGGTGTGGTGCTGTTCAATGTAGAAAGTGGCAGTTTGGCACACACTTGCATTGAAACTCCATCTCAGGCTCAAATATCTATTAAATGTCTCTGAATTCACAGGGCTGCATAGCATCAGAACCAGTCCCTGGCAAACTGCTTTCAGTATGGTGACAGATGGGGAAAAAAAAAGCAGTAATGTTTCTCAGCTTGAAAAAGGCAAAAAAAAAAAAATCCCATTCTCTACAGAGAATCCTAAATCCAACACACAGCTCAGTCCTCACAGTATCTGCTGTGTGTGCCAATTCAGGACAGTGACAGACCAAAAGACCACATCTACAGGAGGTAATTCTGAGAAAACATGGCCCTAAGGCATGACTGATTAATACCCACTGATTCTTACATTCAGAGAACCTTAGTTTTTATGTACGAACCTTGGGAGGATGAGCAGAACACTGATCTGAGTGTCTCAATATCTTTTTTGCAGTTGCTGTACAAGTTTATGGTAAATTGAATTATAAGATCTTTTTGAAACCAGAGGTTTCATTTAATTTTAAACTTTCTCCAATATCTAATGCACTTCCTCGTCTTTCCAAAACAATGAACAATAGATCCTCATAAAATTTCTAAAGGTTCTGAAATGAGGCATAACAACATACCCATACAAAGCAAATTTCTAAGCCATCCTAAATCTTATACTTATTTTACTGGTCAATGTTCTCAAATAATTTTCCCCTGACTGGATATTTAATAGGAGAGATTTATTTAATTTTATTTGTATAAAGTTCTGGCCTGAGCCACATTAAAGATTGTGCAGTAAAATATGTACCCAGGGAATTGCTTGCAACAATTGTGGGCAGAGATCACAGAATATGCTGAGTTGGAAGGCACTCACAAGGATAATAATGGAGAATCAGTTTTATTCTTTAGAGGACCAAGTAGACACTGTAGTGGTTGCTGAGGGAGGTGGTGCAGCTCACAGCTGGAAAAAACAATTTTTTTATTAGGAAGGAAAGAAGACACAAACTATGATGGAGAAAGGTAAAAAATCTGGCAAACAGTTGAGGTTTGTGAAGAGAGCTGAATTTACTGTATTACTAGTGCAGATAAAATCTAGGAGCTAAAATAGAAAATGATAGAAGGTTGTGAACTTTTTTCTCGGTGTCAAAAATAGGATGATGCTGTGATACATGAAAGGAAACATTACTAAGAGGCATGAGAAGGAAAGACGGAGATGGAAATGGAGAGTGCTTACAGGGTTATCAACAAAGAGATGAAAATTAAAACTGAGTGAGAGAGTAAGATTACTTGGGGACTGGGATTAGAACACCTCAGTGATTTTACCACAATTTCCTTTGGGGGTCTGCTTCTTTCTTTCCTGATTCATGTGAAAATTTTTCAGACTGCGAGCTACCTCTTCTCATAGAGAGGGAATAAAAAGTTGATCTGAAGAGATCCAGGTCATGCCTGCTCTTGGAGGAATCATCATTTATGCTCTTCAGATATTATATTTTCTGTGAAATTTGTATGTATGCATGGGCCTATGAGTTCTCTGAAATACAAGTGAATTTTGTGATATTTTAGTGTAGCACAGGACGACTGTTTTCCTGCTGCTAGCCATGTAAGAAAGAGATTTAAAAATATATTATTTTTTAATGATTCATATATCCATTTTAATGAAAGTATTCATGGTACCTAGCAATGATATGAAAATGTTCTGTTGAGTTGAACTGAACAGCATTAGTTCTTCAGAGTACTTGTCTTGGCAGTTGTGACAAAACCTAAAGGCATCACTACTCCAGCTGACTCTTTCAGCTGGAAGACCCTGTGAAAGAAACACCCAGATGACCCAGAAGAGATCCTAGATTTAAAGAGAAATGCCAATTTCTTTAAAAACAAGAGCAGAAAAATGTCTATGTGAGAAGACAGGAGTCATACTTAAGGAGAACCTAATGCTTTTGTGTATCCTTCTCATAATTTGGCTAATCCAGCAGCTTTCCCATAAAAGACTTTGGTTTCTGCTTTTTCCAATTGTCACACTCACCTTGCTTAGAGTACCAATGTAAAACAAAGCTAGGCAAAGGAGTAGGATGACTTCTTTCTCAACTGAGCAACTCAACAACTACATTAGAGATCAGGTATCTGTTTTGTCTAGCTTGATGGATTGCAAAATATTTCATTGCTACCTGCAGAAAAGGCTTTAATGTTTACTGTAAAATATCATACCTCTGAGACTGGGGTTTTCTCCTTTGTGATGAGGTTGGTATTTCCAAACTGTTTCATCCTCCAGCGTTTTAAACTTGAAAACAGCCCAAAAGCTTGGATATGCTCTAATCATTCCCAATACATTTCATCATCCAAGGGACTTCCAGCCAAAGCTTTCCAGGTTTTGGGTTCCAGGTGGCCTGGAGGGACTATGTGGTCAGTTCATGAAACATAGCAAATTTTCAGAGGCACCTAAGGATTTGATTTTATGAGCTTTCAGAAAGTTTTTGCTTCTGAGATGCCTCGACAGTGTAGTTAGAGCTTTCCCTCATTTTTTCCTGAATGTGTTTAAATTTTGCCTAAGGCTCATACATGCCTTTTAGGATCTGTTCCATGAACTTCAGATGTGCAGTGGAGTTTAGAAGGAGCATCAATGTAAGAAAAAAAAATCAATCAAGAAAGTCTTTGTAATGTATTACAATAATTTCTGTATTCAGTGTTCAACAGTCAGCTTACACTATTTGTGTGGGGCAAAGCCCTCAATAATGAATTCACCTCAGGATTGATTTCAAAAACAAAGATTGCAGGACAGCTATGGATTTCAGTGCCTCAATCACTAAATGCTCTTATGAGAAATACCCAAGGAATAAATGATATTTTCTTACCCAACTGAGACAAGAACTGATCCCAGAATACAAGTGAATAGAAAGCTGAAGCTGAGACATTGTATTAAGAAGATGTGGTGTTTCCTCATATGGACAATGGTGGGTTAACAGCTCCTTGTGAGTTGAAAAGTCCTTTGGTCTATTCCATTTAAGGACACGGGTGCATTCCAGCTTTAAATATATACCAGTTATAACTTCCATGCAAGACAACATTTAAAATTTCTTGTCCTCTGCTAACGGATAAGGTTGCTGTAAGACACTTGCTGAAGAGTTCAGCTTCATTTACAAAAACACAGATATGCCAGTGGTTTATTTATTAACTCCTTACTAATTTGGTAACCATAGCAAAAAAAAGGAAAAAAAGAAAACTTCCTGAGAGGTCACTGGACTTTCTAAATCCAGTAGAAGAATGTGTACAATACTTTGGTAAGCTTCAGGATTAAATCCATCATAGAAATGAAAGAATACCATTATTAATCTTTAAAAAAAGTTTTAAATTATACCAAAACATTACAGTGAAGTGTAAGTAGTTGTTTGTTATCTGCTGGATGCTAAAGTGTGTTCTGCCAGAAAATAATGCTTCTTTTATCAACGCTTTCTACTTAGTAACTGACCTTTAGCTCCTGTTGGAATAATTGGGATCACTGACAAAAGTTATTCGTGTTTTCAGAGTGCTGTGAATATCATGGTGATGTGGCTTCCTGACTGGATGTAACCCAGGAGCATTTATTTATTCAGGCACTGAAGAATAGCTGATAGTGATTAAATGTAATTTTGTAAGCTTTCTTTTGTATTTCCTACAAGGCTCAGCCCACTCTCTGTGTTATAGCAGTTATTTAACTCCCCTGTAGACCTTTAGATATCCAGGTTATAGGAGGGGGCAGTAATTCACACTGAACAGTAGGTGCAATGACAACACAGGCAGTTTATCTGCCCCTTCTTTTCAGTGTTTTTAAGTAAACATCTTTGTGTGTCCAGGTCAAGCAATTCTCTGTTGTAATTCCCTGCAGGGCTGTTCTCCAACCATAAAACACCAGGAAGAGAGGACAGATCTTTTATACTAAGTTGCATTGTCTGTACAAGACAATAACTTTGGTCATTGATAGACTCCCAAAGGAGATGAGCAACCATTTCTTTTAGCATTATTATACATTGAGCTGTTAATTTTCCAATTTTTCTAAAAAAATCACATCCTTTGTAGCAGTCATATTTTGTCTCACTGCTACATTAAAACACATCTTGGTAGCAGTTCCAAAGTTAATAATAAGAAATTGTTTCAAATTCTTTGCATTGTTGAATAATTGTTTTATTTTAACTGTAGTTTTCTTTATAAGTCCCTTTCCTCTGGAATCCCTCCAGTCTGAAACACCCTAAACCCCTTTGCAATTTTGCATTGGAAGGGCTGGATTGGCTTAGCGGAACCAGTTTGAGAGTGTTTGAGTTTGCATACGTATCTGTGCCAGCACGTCTGTGTTGTTGTATTATCATCTGGACACCTTTGTTCCAACAATCCCTCAATACAAAACTAGTCTCTTGTTTGTACATGCAAGTATCTCTCCCATCATAGGTGTATTACAAACTTTATTAAACTTCTAGAGCCACTTGATCTCTACCACCTCATGGGTGTGTGGCAATGGCTCTGAAACAATGCAGTTATTTTGACAGAACTTAAAGAATAATTCTTGTATTTGACACATTTATTCATTTCTGCAGTTCTAAAAATTCATTAATATCTTTTTTCTCTAAGTATAAGCAGAAAATAGATACATGTCATAACAAGCTCAACTACAAATAAACTTCTTCAAAATGTCACTAGCAAAGTTTGAGCTGTTTTTGCTCCCTATTTGGGTTGTTTCACTTTAATGACAGAAAATATTTTTAGGACTTTTGGAGCAATTGAGTACAGGACCCACACATTTCCACCCTAAAAGTTGTCCAGCTCCTCTCTGCAGTGGTAGTCACTGATCTCTTTTAACCCATATTGCAATGGCTTCACCTGGATTAAACTTTCAATGATTGCTTGTTTCCCAGAACCACATTGCATCCAAACTAGAAAAATCTGCATTGCCTGACTATTAAACCATGTAGAGAATAAGATGCAGGTCATCTGCTGCAAACAGAGCATCGATGAAGCATTCCAAAACCTTTTACTCCCCTCCTAGTAGTCTCAGTGGCATTTTAGCAAACACAGATGATTAAGTGGATATGTCGCCTACCACAGTCCCTGGGAGTGAGAGTTGAAAGAAACCATTGCCACCTTTGTGTCTGAGAAATACTTTTACCATCAGAGCATGGAGAACTTGCCACTTCCTTGGTAGGAACACATGCCCCATCCTCTTCCTAACTTCTGTGAGGTTGGAACTCAGACCTATCCTAACTATCTCAGTTGAGTCTAAGCTCAAACCTATAACAACCATCATCTCACTCCCAAGGTCCTGCAGAGAAATTGTAGATTTGTGTCTAGAGGTGAGTTACAGTGTGTCAAACACATAAATTTAGGCACGTCATAGCATGGCATCATTTAAATCATCCTATGCATTACATTGATACACAGTGTGCGCAATGTACATTCTTAAACAATGATTCAAAAATTCATGAAATAAAGCTTGATCACAGATTGAATCAGCAGAGGCCCTTGATGTAAGAGGAAATCATTAAGAAGTGGTGCGCCCTCAGAAGCATTACAGTTGCTTTTGGTGCTGAACTTGGAAGACTATGCATAGTGTTAACACTATTTAAACTTCTTGCTCAGCTTGCTTATCCAATGTGCTGAAAAACATCTTTCTGTCCCACCTCTATCCCAAAAATTGTCTTCAAAATTGAGCCTAGAAAGTCTAACACAGCTAATGATAGTGCAAGCAGGCAACCTGCTCGTATGATAATTGTCAGCATTTCACAGAAGAGAACAATGGATGAAGGGGAATGTAACTAGAAGGACAGTATATTGTATGGAAACAGAATGCAATTATTCAGCTCAAAATTAATGAGTTACCAGCCACAGTTGTTCTTCATCACCAAGCTGTTCCTTTTTACTGACAGCAACCAGCAAGGCCATGGCTTTATGTCATATCTTAAAAAAGCTGCCATGTGTCTTTAAGGACCATAAATGGCAGAACGTTGGGTTTATGTCTCAAGGCTGATGTCCATTCTCTATACTTGATTAATGTGTTTTACAAATAGTACTTTGGCCACAGAAGCCATCCAGAAATGGGAGACTAATTGTCAAAAAAGTGTCTGAAAATCACAGATGAAAGAATGGATCTGACTAAGATTTGGGAGCAGATATTGCATCTTCCTGTCAGTGTTTGTATTTGTCTTTCATGTGTTTGAAGGCTAGTGGAAAACAAATCAGAAGTAGTAATAAATGTGTTAGCCAACTAATACATATAGAGATCTGTGAGATCAAATTGCTTCAGACTGGCTTATAAATTTCTGTGCTTTGTTCCAATTGAATTAAAAAAAACCCATGCCTTTGAACATGTTCATTAGTTTGTATACCTCTTGTTCTGTAATGTTCTCTCATCAACATATCAAATCAAACAAAAGTGGATTATGACCCGGTCAGATGGTTTGCAAAGATCGTCTTCTAATAGTAGGTGTAGGAGGAAAAAAAATAGGAATCAATTTGTTGAGTGCTTAACATAGCTCACATTCAAAATTATTGAATTAATTCCCAGTCACTTGTTTCGACTGACTTAAGTAACTGCTTTCTGAACTGAGTGCAGAAAATGTCTCCTTTTTAGCCACTCATCTTCAGCTGTCAACATGTACAGGAACAATTGTTGCTGTCAGAACTGACATGAAACATCAGTCACAATCCTGAATTAACTTCCCTTTGGATGTCTCTCAAACTGCTTTCACAAGCAGTGATACAGTCTCTTTCTTATTTTCACAGGCTTAGCTCTTGATTTTTATTTTGTTTTATTTTTGGATTGCTTGGGTGCTTTTGTTGTTGGATTTGTTCTTTATTTACAGGATTGTTATTTACCATTCCCTCTAAAGTAGTGCCTAGTGTGCATGGCATAAGTAAGTTCCTTTTTGTGCCTTGCAGAATGGGAGGAGAGGAGCTGTGGCATTTATCTGGTAAATCTCAGAGAGCCAGGGCTGAGAGACTGTGAGAACAAGGAAAGCAAGGAAGCAGAATTTGTGTTTTGCTCAAGCAGGCACTAGTGCCATTCTTTTTTTACTGTATGAATTTACAGTGAACTCTTCACTGATGGTCTCATACATTACTTCTACTGCATTCAGATAAGGGCAGGAATAATAATCCTGACATCCTGCAGATGAGAGAGAATGACAACCCACATCAGGTGGGGCAACCTGCATGGGATATGGCTCCTTGAAAGGTTTTACTGAATCAAAAGAAACACTGGATGTAGCCAGAGACTGCAAATCTTATTTCATCTGCTAATTTTGCTCTTAAAACTTTATGTCTAAATGTGGTTCAGCAACTTGTGGCCAATGAATCTTCACTTCTTATTGGAGTGAGACCTGGTATGCAGCCCTCGTCTGTTCCACCTGTAGCTGGGACTTGGAAAATAGAAACCTGGATGTGGAGTCAGGTAGAGAAAGGTGGTGCAGTCCCTGGGATGGAGACAGCATGGCAGGACATATGTTCCACAAGTTAAATGCTGCTAGAATGACCAACTTGACTGTAGGATTAGAAAAGGCTTGGTTTAGATTTTCTAATGATAACTTCAAGCTATTAAATCAGTCTAGTAAGGTTATAATTTTATCCTTAAATCTATACACTGAAAGACTAGGGACTCAGATTTTTTTACATCAAATTGTATCTGAGTATGCTTGCCAAGTTGTTTCTTTTTAGTTGGATGGAATGACAGATCCACCGCTCGT
The DNA here is from genome assembly GCA_013396695.1 of Sakesphorus luctuosus. Taxonomy (NCBI): domain Eukaryota; kingdom Metazoa; phylum Chordata; class Aves; order Passeriformes; family Thamnophilidae; genus Sakesphorus; species Sakesphorus luctuosus. Next base: position 380,263 of record VWZD01000039.1, on the reverse strand, counting down.
GAGTTTAGGGGAAGTTTCTTCATAGATTTCTATGGGTCTTGGATTAAGAATGGGATATTTTCTGATTTGTACAACATAATATTCTGATATTTTAGAAGGAAATATTCACAGTTAAATGGTAACAAACCCCCAAAGTAAATTGCTATGTTTCTCTGCCTCTTTCTGATGCTCTGACAGTTAAACCAGAATATATATGAGTATATAAACTGTTGCTGTAATTTACCCACAGGACAAAATACATTTTACTCCTGACAGAACTCCAGGTGCACTTCAGACAAGACACTTTGAAATGCCTAGTTTTCATGGCTCAGCTTCATGAACAAAGATTTGGGCAGGGCTCTCCCCATGTGGGTGTGCCCTTCAAGCCTGCACAGTGGATTTTTTAGGTGAGGCACAGCATGCGCAGAACTGGCCTCACCCTTTAACTCCTCAGGTAATTCTGCCACGGCTGAGCGAGCTTGGATGGTGACAGTGAAGTCCTCAGGACTAGAACCTACAGCGCACGGTATTCCCAGGAGGTCTCCAGTCCAAGTACTGACTGGGCCTGACTCTGCTGAGCTTCCAAGATATGACAGGATCAGGTGTCAGGGTGGCACACTAAATACCACTATTGCTACGATGGCAAAGGAACTGGAAGCACACTTCATTCAGTCCATGTGTAGCAACTTGGGGGTTTTGTCCTTCATGTCCTCACTTCTTCTAATGGAAATTAGGCTTATGCTCACTGAAAGCAAAGGGCTAGAGTTTCATCTGGTGATACTTTAACAGCTCTCCAATGAAGTACCTTAGCCTGATGGAACAACTGCTGTAAGCCCCGGTGAGTGACAGGAGAGTCAGAGCTGTTCATGATGGTTAATGCAAGTTGCTGGCAGACATTCATTGCACAAATATTACATAAACAGAGTTTGTATGATTTTTATATATATAGATCACACTTTAAATTAAACACATACAAATCATAGGTCAAGCTCATAAGAGGCAACATTGAAGTCAGTGGAAGAAAACTGGAATATAGAGACTTCGAAAAGTTATTTCTGTTTTATTCTGCTTGAATGTTGCTCAGAACAGAATTTGCTTCAGTGAGAATAGTTAGGCGAGTAATGATGTGACTCCTAAGGAAAAGATTTGAGAATAGACTGTTTAATCAATAAGACAGCAATCTTTAGCTCTCTGAGTATATAACCAGTGAAAAAAATGAAGCAACTATGATTTTTCATGCACTGCAGTTTTGTTTTTCGTTTGGATGAACAAGCACACATACTTAAAGAACTCTTTGCCAATAGCAATAAAAGACTTTTTGCCAGACTGCTATTGCTTATATTATAATATTACATTGTGACTGGAGCTGTATTTATTGTATTTGGTATTTTTTGTTTGTGCATTGTTAGGTTTGGCTGGCTACAGTACTAGTGTATTCAGGGCTGGCAGATTCTTTCATTAATTTTGCAGTGTAAATATTCATTTTCACAAAGAAGTGATGTGGTTTTGCGCCTAATGAATTCAAAATCCCGGCTATGCCTTATGCACAATGGTCGGAAGAGGGAAAAAAGGGATGAGACTCTTGCTAAGATCTTTTTTGTACCTATAGTTACTGTATGAAATGAATGAAGCTAATTGGAGACCAGCATTATGATGTCTGTTGAAAGTATAGGCCAGACACTTTATGGGAAGAAAAACAATACTGAATAAGCAAAATTTTTTTATTTTTCTTTCTTTCTTTTGTTTTCTTTTTTTTTTCCAATCCATTCTTGAGTGGAAAAGGGTTTCAGCTGGCAGAAATCAACACAGTTTTATTAATCTCAGTGGAATTTTTCTGGCTTAGAGGGTTTAAAACTGAGAATCCTATCCAGAACTTAAATCTCTCTTGTCTTTTTTTTT